>CAUYSK010006059.1:0-10398 GCA_963575035.1 Avahi laniger | reverse complement strand
ACAGCAACCTCAGACTCCTGGGCTCAAGCGATCCTACTGCCTCAGCCTCCCAAGTAGCTGGGACTACAGGCATGCACCACCAAGCCCGGCTAATTTTTTCTATATATTTTTAACTGTCCAATTAATTTCTTTCTATTTTTGGTAGAGATGGGGTCTCACTCTTGCTCAGGCTGGTTTCGAACTCCTGAGCTCAAACAATCCGCCCGCCTTGGCCTCCCAGAGAGCTAGGATTACAGGCGTGAGCCACTGCGCCCGGCGTTTTCTTAATTTTTTTATGTATTAAACAAGTAACTGTGTGTTTGTTTTCAGGTTTGGCGAGGTTTCCATCAATATAGGAGAACCGAAAAAGAAAGAGAAGAGGAGATGATATTCCTGGGTATGGTAAGTGCTATTATAGACGGGATCTGGTTGTCTTAAAGACAATAGAATATGTGAAACTTGTGTCTTTGCTAGTGAGTTTTTGAGGAAGAAAGGAAAGAAAAATAAATGACTTAAGGGAATGGAGTGGCCTGTATTTTACAGAAGCCTGCGCAGGGAGACTGGAAGAGATCAGGGTTGCATCCATGTATATATCTCTGTGCAAGGTGCAGAATGCTCCCAGTGTGGAAACAGGCTATAAGCTGTCACATCTGCTATTCCTGTCTGATGCCAACAGGACTACCTTTTATATCTGCTGGTCATGAGAATGAGTTTGCATTGATACAGGCTTGTTTTGGTTTTTTTGTTTGTCTTTGGTGGTGGGGAGTCTCTGTGCTGATTACTGAATCATAGAGTGGAAGGGTGTTAATTGTCTATGGCCATATAACAATGTTACCACCAATTTAGCAGCTTAAAACAGCACCTGTTTTCTCTCTCTGTGGGTCAGGAATCTGGGCATAGCTTAACTTAATCCTGAGTCCTCTGCTCAGGATTTCACAAGGCTACAGTCAAGGTGTCAGCTGGGGCTGTGGTCTTATCTGAGGCTCAGTGGGGAAGGATCTGCTTCCAAGCTTGTGTGGTTTTGGCAGGATTCAGTTCCCTGTGGGCTGTCAGATCATGGGTCCCAGTTTCTATGCCAGCTGTTAGCAGGACGCTGCCCCTAGCTCCTTGCTGTGTGGGCCTTTCCATGCGGTAGTGTGTTTTATAAAAGCCAGCAAGAGACGGGGGCTGCTCGGAATCTTAGGCAAATGATCACAGAAGTGATCCCATCACCTTTTCCCTATACAGGTCAAAAGCAAGTTACAGGGTCCACCCACACTCACGCAAAGGGGATTACACGAAGGAGTGAGGACAAGGAGGTAGGGTCATTGGGGCCATCTCAGAATCTGTCTGACGCTAAGGGCTTTCCTGCACCATCTGCATCATCGAGGGGAGGCCTCGAGAAAGCTGGCTTGTCCTCTACCTGAGCCCCTCCTGAACTCAGCACCCCCTAGCCCCGCTGCCTCCCAGGACAGCCCATTTGGTCACGTTTTCAAAGCTTCTTCCTTTCCTTTAACTGAAATCTGCCTCCCTAGAGATCCCGCTGACTGGCTGGGGCTCTGTCCCCTGCAGTAGCTCAGAATGTGACTTACTTCCCTTTCACGTGATAACTCCTCGAGTATTTGGAGGCAGCTCTTAAGCCCCATTAAGCCAACTCTTTGCAAAGCAAATTATCACCAGAGATGGGGACCATTTCTAGTGAGGACTCATTTGTTGACCTGCTCAGTTTTCATTAAAGGATGTTGTAATTTTAAAAAAGAAAAGAACAAAAGCCTCTGGAGACCTGTTCCAGCATTGACTTAAGGTATACTGTAGTGAGCTACGTTGCTTGATGCACCCTATTTAATGCCAGATAAAAGTATTAAAGCAGTAACATTGATAAATACAGTGACTAAGTCTTTGGAAATACTAATAACACACAAAGCTCTGGTGGGGCTAATAAAGGAAAGAAGAAAAGCGTATAAAATGTGCAGTATTAACTAAAGACCCCAGCAAGTTAAAAACTGTTAGATGATGTCATGAACAACTGTGGTCATAAAATACGAAATATTGAGCAGAAAAGATTGTCTAGGGACGTATAAATATCAAAACTGGCCAAAGGAGAAGAAACCTAAATAAACCAATCACTGTAGCAAATACTGAAAAGATTTCCAAAGTCCCTGTGTTAGGTGGGTCCCAGGAGAGCAGATGCCAGGATGGAATTAGACGGGCAGGAGCCGCATTGGGAGAATATCTGTGAAGAATAGAGGGAGGGCCAGTGAGGGCTGAGAGAGGCTTCAGGTCGCGACAGAGGCTGGGCACTATGAAGGAGGGACAGGCAGGAGGGCTGAGAACAAAGAGACTCAGAGTGCAGCACAGTTTAAATAAAGAAATTCAAATTGCTTTTAAACATCTGTGCTAACAAAAGAAAAGATACTCAAAAAAAGATACTCAGTTTGGGAAAGGACCTGGGGCAAGTACAGTCTAAGTAACTGCTAATGAGGGTTTTAATTGCCCACCTTTCAGAGCCCAGTTTATCTCATTAAAAACATTAAAAAACACTTATACCTTTGTGCCCAGCATTTCCCACCCTTGGAATTTCTTTGCTATGAAAAAATAAGAATATGAGCAAATTTTACAATATGTAGATGTTCATGTTAATGTAGTTTTATACTCATTCTAAGAAATTGGTGGCCAGAAATGGTTAATATACTTAAAATATCCCATTATATATCGTTAGAAGTGATGTTTTAGACTTTCACTACATTTTATGAAATGTAAAATATGAATACCATGATCTTTTATTATTTTCTTTATCTTACATCTTTCTATAATAAACATGTATTTTATGTCTAAAAAGTTTACAGATAAAAATGCATGTTCAAAATTATATCAGAGAGGAAAAAGATATGAATCATGGCTTAAATAATATGTAGCTTTAAAAATTGAAACTGAATAGTCAATTCGCAATACATTTTCCCAATTCTATGTACTTATCAAATATATATCTCAGTAGGACAAAAACTGGGACTTAGGATTTTTGCTTTTCTTTCTATTTTTAACAGTAAACATGCTCAAAGAACAAGAAGTAAAAAGTAAGAAGTAAAAATAATAATTACAATTTATGATTTTTAACCAATGCAGAAATATGGTTTTCTTTATATCATTCTTTTCTCTCTATGTTTAAGTGTTATTTCTAATACTGTATTCCTCCTCTCGCTTTTAGAGAAAATAAATCAAATGACCATCATGATAGCGTTGAGACATCAGATCCCTTTATACTGTGATCAACCATAAACATGACCATTTGAGCCATATTTTAATTAGGTCTTCTTGTATAAATATTAAATTTTCTTTTCTGGGATTTTAGGATTTAAAATAAATTAGGAGATCTTGCCAATAGTGTTAAGTATAGCTACAGTATAATTTAGTTCCATCTTCAGGGCATTGCCATATGATTTTCATCAGTTATGCAATGGCACATTTTAAATGACAAATGACACGGTCAGTACATTCGCTTTTAGAGTAGTTCCCATTTTACTGTGGCTCCTCATCCCGGACCGCCCCCCTGCAGTCAGGGCTCCATGCTTCGCCTTTGATGTCAGCACAAAATTGTTTTTCTCGAAGTGGGAATTTAACTCCGTAGTCCAGAAACTTGAAACTGCCTAGTTTCCTCGTGAAGGGGCATGATATCACCGCACCTGTGTTTATGAAGTCTGCCTTAAAAATGTGGGAAGTCATACATGGATAGCATATATGATTTAAGAAGTATCTTGATTTTATCACCTATGTTCTTGATTTCGCTTTGATCTTTGTATTTCAAAAATAAGTCAACATTTATTTTTAGAAATTAAGAACCCCTAGGGTCCCCAGCCCATATTTTGCTTTATAGTTGTTTAGGTGTACTATCAGAATCAAAGGGGCCAGCAGTTTCTTCCAGTTGTTACAGATTTTTATGATCTCACTGGGTGGAATATTATTCAGCCATAAAAAAGAAGGAAATTCTGATACATGCTACAACATGGATAAACCTTGAGGGCATTATGCTAATGAAATAAGCCATCACAGAAAGACAACTATTGTATGATCCTACTTATATGAAGTATCTGAAGTAGTCAAACTCATAGAAACAGAAAGTAGATAGATGGTGTCAGAGGCTGGATGGAGGAGGAAAGGGGAGTTGTTATTTAATGGGTATAGATTTTCAGTTTGAAAGATGAAAAAATTCTAGAGATTTGTTTCACAACCATGTGAATGTAGTTAACACTATTTAACTGCATGCTAAAAATTGTTAGGATGGTAAATTTTATGTTATGTGGGGGGTTTTTACCACAATTAAAATTTTTTTTAAAAAATTCACTGGGATATTGAAATGTATACTGAGATGGTTATATATAAATGAGGCTACTCACTAATGGTCAAAATTCAAAATTAAATGAGATACTACTATACTTCATTGAATCCAAAATATTATCAATTATAAGATGCACCATTATTTTTATGTGCCTTTAAGGAAAAAATGCTGCCAAATAAAGCAAAACACACCCTTGATTGCAATACACATCTATCCCTAATTTCAGATATGTTAAACTGTGAAAAATGTGCATCTTAGAATTGGTAAAACAGGGTAAGTTGTGTCTGTCTTGTTAGCAAAAATAAAAAGTTTTAAAATTATACTTATTGATAAGGTTGTGATGAGTGGTTCATTCTCATACATAAGCAATTAAATTGACTTAGCCTTTCTGAAAGCCAGTTAGCAAGATACAATACGATTAAAATATTTATACTCTTCACCTTCAAATTCTTTTCTGTCTTAAAGTAATCATCAGAAATAGAGATTTGTGTGCATGGAAGTTCCCAACAGTGTTTTTTAATAATGAAAAACTAGAAATAACAGATTCTATTATTCTAGGGTAGGCATATAGTTAAATAATTTATAGTGAACCCTACATAATGTAGTTATATGCCAACATTAAAAAGTATGTTTCTGACTAATTATTGATGATGTAAAAATGCTCAAGGTGAAAATTCAAGATTCAGAATTATACATATATTAATAATATGACTTCAACTAAGTATATACACATATCCATGCACATACAAAAGAAAGAAAGAAAATATACCAACTTCGAATACAGCTCATGTTTTAATGTGTGAATTTTGGAAGATATTTTTGTCTGTAATTGTCTGTAGTTTCTAAAATGGTCAAATTTTACTTTGTTAATTACAAAAAAAAAATACATATTTAAAAGTGAAAGCAGCTTACCAAAATGGCGGAACAGAAGCAATCTCGCTTCACTCACCATCAAAGAAAACCGAAAACCAATATCCAGTACCAAGATTATCACCAGTGATAGCCCAGAACTCAAATTTGTGGATGAGACAATCCCAGGTCCACAGAGAAGTGAAAAAACTCTGAGCAGATAGAGAATCAGACTTCTATATCCACGGTGCCCCTCCCCCAATCTGCCACCACATGCATGGAAAATTTTGCTTAGAGTCACAGTTTCTACGCTGAAAAAACTGAGATCAAGGCAGACAACCAGCTTCCGCACCATCTTGAGTTCCCTTGCAGGAGAGCTATCCCTGTGTCAACCTGCAGGAAGCATTGTGAGTGCCTACGGGGAGAAAACCTCTAAGGGAGCCAGAGACGAGGGAGGTAAGACTAGCACCCCCACAACCCACAAAACTCTTCTCTATCAGCCAAAGGAGATACCAAATCAGAGTGACTATTCAGCAGCACCATACTGTAGGAGGCACGTTTCACAGGTCCCCTGGGCACAAACCACTAGCCAGCCTTCCCACACAGCTGAAGTATCACCTTTGGGGTGCCTCCCATTGGGCAAGGCAGTGCTCTAATCATTTGCTAGAGCCAAGGCAAATCTGGACTTACAGTGCCATCTAGTGCTTTAGAGGAGGTAATGATCTAGCATAAAAGAAATTCAACAGGTAAATTGCAAAGAACCTCTAAACAAACAAATCCAAACACACACACACACACACACACACACACACGCACACACAAAGCCAGACAAGACTATAATAAATAACTAATTCTTCAGTGCAAAGACACAGGCATATGTCCACAAGAAATAGCAAAGAGGAAACCAAAGGCACAAAACAGGAAGCAAGTGACCAATCCTAACAAGACAGCAACATGTGAGCTCTTAGAGAATTTGAAATAGCAGTTTTAAGGAAACTCAGCAAACTTCAAGATAACACAGAAAAAACAATTCAGAAATTTATCAGAGAAATTTAACAAATTATTTATTAAAAACTCAAACAAATCCTGGAACCAAGAAATATATTTGCTGAACTAAAAACTACATTAGAGGCCCTTAACACCAGAATGGATCAAGCAGAGGAAAGAATCAGTGAGCTCAAAGACAGGCTGCTTGAAAATATAGTTAGAAGAGGAAAAATAAAAAGAATGAAAAGGAATGAAGAATGCCTGCAAGATATAGAAAATTACCTCAAAAGAGCAAATCTAAGAATAACTGGTGTTCAAAAGGGAGTTGAGAATAAGCAAGGGCTAGATGGCTTATTCAAAGAATAATCACTGAAGACTTTCCAAACCTAGGGAATGATATAAATATCCAAGTAGAGGAAGAACAGAGATCACCAAATAGATAAAAGCCAAATAAGACTATCCTAAATCATATCATAATCAAACTCTCAAAGGTCAAGGGCAAAGAGAAGGTTCTAAACGCAATAAGAGAAGGGAAGCAAATAACATATAAAGCAGCTCCAATTTGTCTGGCAACAGACTTCTCAGTGGAAACATACAGTCCAGGAGGGAGTGGGATGACATATTCAAAGTTCTGAAAGAAAAAACTGGCAACCAAGAATACTACCCTGCAAAACTATACTTCAAACATGAAGGAGAGATAAGTCTCACCCAGAAAACAAAAACTGAGGGAATTCATCACTGGCAGACCCACCATACAAGAAATGCTAATGGGAGTTCTTCAATCTGAAAGAAAAAAGACACTAACATGAAAAAATAAAAGTAAGTACACAGACAAACTCATAATACTATAATTGTGGTATGTAATCCACTCATATCTCCAGTATGAAGACTAAAAGACAAATCTTTCAAAAATAATAACTACAACTTGTTAATGATCAGCAATATAAAAAATGCAAATTGAGACAACAGAAGTCCATATGTGGTGGGGGAATGGAGTTAAAATGTAGAGTTTTTTAGGTTTTTTGTTTGTTTCTGTTCTTTGTGGTAAAAGATAAGTTTTCATCTATTTAAAATAATTTTTATGAGATATTTTGTGTAAGCCTCATGGTAACCACAAAGCAAAAACCTATACACTAAAAATAAAAAAGCAATAAATTAAAACATTCTCCCAGGGAAAATCACTTAATCACAAAGGAAGATAGTATAAGGGAAGAAAGGAGGAGAGAAGTTACAAAACAACTAGAAAACAAGTAACAAAATGGCAGTAGTAAATCCTTATCTATCTATAATGATGTTGAAAGTAAATGGACTAACTTCTCCAATTAAAAGACAGAGTGGCTGAATGGATGTAAAAACAAGACCTAACCATATGCTTCCTGCAAGAAACCTATTTCACTTATAAAAACACACATAGACTGACAGTGAAGGGATGGAAAAATATATTCCATGCAAATAGAAATTTTAAAATAGCAAGATTAGCTATATTTCTGTTAGATAAAATAGAGCACAAATCAAAGACTATAAAGAGACAAAAAAGGTCACTATATAATGTTAAAGGGGTCAATTCAGAAAGAATATAACAATTAGAAATATATATGCACCCAATACTGGAGTACCCAAATATATAAAACAAACATTAATAGGTCTAAAATGAGAGATAGGCTGCAAATAATAATAGTACAGTCTTCAATACCCCATTCTCAGTAATGGGAAGGTCATCTAAAGAGAAAATCAACAAAGAAACCTCAAAATTAAACTTCATCACCATGATCAAGAAGGATTCATCCCAGCAATGCAAGGATGGCAACATAACGCAAATCAATAAACACGGAACAGCACATTTTTTTTTTTATTCCAGGGTATTGTGAGGGTACAAACATTATGGTTACACTTTATGTCTTTGCCTCACCCAAGTACGGGTTAAAGGCATGCCCTTCCCCCCCTACAGTGCTCCCTGTGTCCTTTAGTTGCGGATTTACCCACCCCATCTCCCTAATCCCTGGGGAGTATTTCTGCCATGTGATCACCCTAGTGTTGATCAGTTAGTACCAATTTGATGGTGAATACAAGTGGAGCCCATTCTTCCACTCTTGCGGTGCCTCACTTCGGATGATGGGGTTAAGTTTAATTCAGGAAAGTATAAGAGGTTCTAGATCACTGTCGTTTCTTATGATTGAGTAATATTCCATTGTAAACATATACCAAATTTTAATAATCCATTCATGATTGACGGGCACTTGGGTTGTTTCCACATCCTTGCAATAGCGAATTGTGCTGCCATAAACGTTCAGGTGCAGATGTCTTTATCATAGAATGTTTTGTGCTCTTTTGGGTAGATGCCTAATAGTGCTATTGCTGGATCGAATGGTATTTCTATTTTTAGCTCTCTGAGGTATCTCCAAATTCTTTTCTACAGAGGTTGCACTAATTTGCAGTCCCACCAGCAGTGTGAGAGTGTTCCTGTCTCTCCACATTCTCGTCAGGATTTGTTGTTTTGTGATTTTTTTGATAGAGGCCAATCTCACCAGCGTTAGGTGATACCTCATTGTGGTTTTGATTTGCATTTCTCTAATGATTAGAGATGTTGAGAATTTTTTTATATGTTTTCTGGCCATTATTCTTTCTTCTTTTGAAAAGTTTCTGTTCATTTCCTTTGCCCATTTGTTGATGGGGTTGTTTGATTTTTTCTTGTTGGTTTTTTTGAGTTCTGGATAGATTCTGGTTATCAGCCCTTTATCAGGTGTGTAGCGAGCAAATATTTTTTCCCATTCTGTGGGCTGTCTATTCACTCTAATGATAGTTTCCTTGGCAGTGCAGAAGCTTTTTAATTTGATTAGATCCCACTTATTTATTTTTGTTGCTGCGACGACTGCTTTGGGGTTCTTCTTCAAGAATTCTTTGCCTAGGCCGATGTCTGAGAGGGTCTTCCCAACATCTTCATTTAGAATTCTTAAGGTTTCCTGCCTTAGGTTTAAGTCTGTTATCCATCTTGAGTTGATTTTTGTGAGAGGTGAGAGGTAGGGGTCTAGTTTCAATCTTCTGCATGTAGCTATCCAGTTTTCCCATTTATTGAAAAGAGATTCTTTTCCCCAGTGTATGTTTTTGTCAGCTTTGTCAAAGATTAGAGTACCATATGCAGACAGTTTCATCTCTGGATTCTCAGTCCTATTCCAGAGGTCAATGTCTCTGTTCTTGTGCCAGTACCAAGCTGTTTTTGTTACTATAGCCTGGTAGTACAGCTTAAAGTCAGGTAAACTGATACCTCCCAGTTTGTTCTTTTTACTTAAGATTGCTTTGGCTATACGAGGTCTTTCCTGGTTCCATACAAAGTGTAGAATTATATTTTCCAGATCTGTGAAGAACGATAATGGGATTTTGACAGGGATTGCATTAATTCTGTAGATCACTTTAGGTAGTATGGACATTTTAACTATATTGATTCTGCCAATCTATGAGCAAGGTAGGTTTTTCCATCTGTTTACACCTTCTACAATTTCTTTTTTTAGTGTTTCATAGTTCTCCCTGTATAAGTCTCTTACATCTTTCGTTAAATATATTCCTAGATATTTAATTTTCTTTGAGGCTATTGTAAAAGAAATTGCATTTTTGATTTGATCTTCAGCTTGACTGTTGTTGGTATATATGAATGCCACAGTATTGATTTTGTATCCTGAGACTTTGCTTAATTCATTTATCAGTTCTAGGAGTCTCTTAGATGAGTCCTTGGGGTTTACTAGATATAATATCATATCATCAGCAAAGAGCGAGAGTTTGATCTCATCTGTCCCCATTTGGACACCCTTAATTACTCCTCTCTTGCCTAATTGCTGTGGCGAGGATTTCGAGCACTATGTTGAATGGAAGTGGAGAGGGAGGGCAGCTTTGTCTAGTTCCGGTTCTAAGTGGGAATGGTTTCAACTTTTCCCCACTAAATATGATATTGGCAGGGGTTTGTCATAAATGGACTTGATAATTTTAAGGAATGAACCATCTATGCCTATTTTGATGAGAATTTTTATCATAAAGGTGTGTTGGACTTTGTCAAATGCTTTTTCTGCATCTATTGAAAGAATCATATGGTCTTTATTCTTGCTTTTATTTATGTGGCAAATTGCATTTCTAGATTTGCATATGTTAAACCAGCCTTGCATCCCTGGAATAAAGCCCACCTGGTCATGGTGAATTATTTTTTTGATGTGCTGCTGAATTCTATTTGCTAAAATTTTGTTGAGGATTTTTGCATCTATGTTCATAAGGGATATTGGTCTGTA
>CAUYSK010006057.1:0-14271 GCA_963575035.1 Avahi laniger | reverse complement strand
TTTTGGTAGAGGCGAGGTCTTGCTCTTGCTCAGGCTGGTCTCGAACTCCTGAGCTCAAACAATCCGCCCGCCTCGGCCTCCCAGAGTGCTAGGATTACAGGCGTGAGCCACCGCGCCCGGCCTTGAGTGCTTTTTTTTTTTGTAGGCATCATGGCTTCTTTTATTTGGGAGCAGCAAACAGATATTTCTAATTTTGTTCTGATTGTTGTTCGATTTCTTGTTTACAAGCTCTACTTTCCCTGAGTCTTTATCAGTCCTTTCCCTTTTCCTCAGCAAGAAGAGAACGTTCATGGGCCTCATGTGATGTTTTTGGCAACTGACCGTATGCCGGGTGCAAAAATAATCCCATTTGGTGTTGGCTACTTTTCCTATCTCAAGTCACAAAGTTTTAGGTTTTTTTAAATAATGTTTTTGTGATTTAATTTACCTCATTTCTAGAGTTTTGAATTTGAATACATTCACGTAGTGAAAACACCAAAAAGTCATAAAGGTGTATGGAAAAGTCTTCTTTTTTTCTTTATCCTGCAATTGCCTAATTGTCACCTCCCTCCAAAAATTAATTGTCCTTTATTTCTGTATCTTTCTGGAATTCCTTAATGGCTGCATTAACACAATATACATTTTTATTCTCCATCCCCTTTTTAAGATAGAAGGTTCCCTCCATGCTTTCTGTATGTAACACTATACACGGAACAGTGTGCTTGGCTCAGTCCGAACCAGTTTTAGTGACTGGCAGGCGTTCAGCCCTGTGGGACTGAGGTGGGATGTTCCCTTTGCCCGTCTAGGTGACACATCATCCCCGGCTCGCCTCTAGTTGGTACAGTATGTCTGGTGTGGGTCCCCGGATGTGCGGCTCAGACCGGCACTGGAACTGAGACGCAGTCCATGACGCGCCGTGTGCTGTGGACGCTCCCTGTCTTGTGGTTCTCTAGGGCTGGGGGACTCAAGGTGTGCTCCACACACAGAATAGGCAGAAACTTTCGTGGCACTTTGGCATCTCACTGTGTGGTCATTAATTCCTCCCTGAACAGAGGACAGACCGATCTGGGTGTTGTCCAGCTTATGGGCCCCTGAGTGTGTGCAGCCCCATTTGTTCTAGACGTGTAGTAGGACCACGTATCTGTTGGTGACAGAGGAGGCAGAATGGCCCTTCGCCACAGAGTTTCAAAACCACTGACCTAGGATTCCTGGAGATGCATCGTCTGAAGAGTTTGAAAGAAGGGAGTCGATGAGGGCAGGAAGAACCACTCTGGCTGACTTGAAAGTAGTTGTGGTTTACAGGAAGGGGATGTTTGCCTAATTTTGTGGTCAGCGCGGTCCCAGGAACCCAGAGCCAGTGAAACACAATAATGTCAATCAAAGCCGTTTTCTATCTCTGTGGACAATTGTGAGTTCCGGTTCAGAAGATGTGTCTGAAGGGCCGCGTTACACGATTCATGTGATGTTTTATGTGTGGCACATCAGTCTGCGGTGTGAGTCTTCAGTGCTGTTGTTCTGCATACAACGATAAAGACAGGCGTTTTAGGTCATTTTCATGTGTCCCCCGTGTTAATCCAGATGGTTTCATTTTTTTCTTAATAGTTTTTGCCATCTGAAGTCATAGACAGGTATGAAAATACATTTATTGATAGTAACTTCCTGTCATGCAGTAACGTCCCACGGAAAGTGAAGAAAATGATATGCTACCCTTTCTTCAACAAGAAACTCCGCTCACCTGAGTGATCGATCTATTTTTCATACCAAGTAAAACTTCCAACCTCTCAAGTAACTCGATACTAAATGTAGAAAACTGTGGATACACTTGAACGAGACTTAAATCCACGTGCCCATCACCGTCCATAGAGGCTGAAAAGCCACAAGAGAAAAAATACAGAAAAGTAAATGGGACGTTGAAGTAGATTGGCGTGAAAAATATTAATAATACTTTTAGCAGAAGAGAAAGAAGCAAAATAATTGAAGGTGTTAGTTCGTATTTACTCCACAGCTATAGTTAACAAAAAGTGCTTTGACCGTTGCTGTCCAGAGTTGATGAATAATTCGATGAGTAATGTAGAGGTGAAAATCTCCATAGCTTGAGCATAAGTTGGCCGTGGAGTGTAATTTGTACTGAACCAATATTATGTTAACACCATTCAGAGTCTCTGCCAATAAAATTAAGTACTCTATTGAAACGCTGTAATTCATTATTTTACTTTCTTTCTAAACGTAATGCATTTTGTACTTCATAGTCTGACGAGAGGTGTTAAAAGTTAGAAATGAAATTTATTTTTGAGGCATTAAAGAAGGGAACAATCACATAACTGATGGCCGTGGACAAGGGCCCATTAATGAACGCTTAATTACCACTTTGTTTGACATAACCCACGTCCCGCCACAGCGGGAAGCAGTCGGTTGGAGCAAATCTTGGGCATCCTTTGAATGGTTTTTACAGGCTTTCTGGACACTTTAGATAAGAAGCAGTAAAAGAGCTATTTTTTTAATATGTATAAAGAAAATACAGGACTCTCTGTCACATGCTTGGAATTTGAGCCTGTGGTGAGAATACCTTAGAAGAGGTGCCACATATTGATTACTTCAGCCACCTCGGTTTACTTATAAAATAAATGAAGTCAGCTCTGGGCTCCTCTGAGTCCCTTATGACTATTTCCGTCGTTTACCGCCTCTTTCCAAGCATTACCCTAGAATGACCTGGCGGAGCCAGCTTAATGACAACGTCTGAACAAGAAAGAGTTCTTAATCCTTACCCCTTGCAAAAATTAAAATAATTTTTTTTTTAACTTCTAAAAAGTCTCTGTGTACAGCAGGCGTTTTGGAGATGTCTTCTGCCTTAGAGCGTGAGCCTCCTTTATGCTCTGCAAAGCAAGAAAACATCAATATTAGAGTTATGTTATGGCAATCTTTTCAGTGCATCTGAGTGGGTGAGCAGCCTAGCTCCAGCCACAGTGAAATATGAGGAAACAGATCATTGGGTCATGTTACGTATTCATGTCGTTCCACCAAGCCCAAGTTCCTGAGCACCTGCTGTGTAGAAGTCACAGTGGAAGCCCGTGGGGTACCAGGATGAATGAGATACAATCCCGCACTCAGGAAGCAGTTTAGAAGAGGTCAGAGCTGTGCTCATGTAAAATAAGCCCAACTAGAATGCAAAGCAGAAGCTATCATTCGGGCAGTTTTGATGTTCAGGAGAGTTAGGATGCACTTGATGTCCAGCCAGAACTCTAGCTCTTTCCTCCTTTCTTTTTAAATTTATGTTCCTTTGTATGCTTTTTTTCTTTCGCTCATCTACTCATATGACCCCAAAGAGCAGTAGTGTCTCTGACACTCTGTGATCTGGAATGGTCGTTGGCTTCTGCTGGAATTGTCAATAGCATTCACTTTAATGAAATGTGAACATTGAAAAACTCCTGGGTCCCAGGCAAGCCTAGTGTAAAAATGTCAGCCTGCAAAGTTGGCAAAGTCCAGCCACCACACAGTGACTTTAAGGATGTTGTAAAATTCTTTCCATAAATAATGTTAAAGGAGAAAAAAACAGCTGAACTTTTCAAAATGTCAAGTTTCTTTATCAACCTTCCAACCAATCAGTCAAGCATGCCATTCTTTCCTGGGAGATGGCACCCCGGACTTAGATTATATCATGTATGGAAACACCGGGGTGGGAGTGGGGGGAACTAAACTCCCATTAAAAAAAAAAAAAAGAAATTTTTTATATAGCCGTAAAAGGAAAATGGTGAACGCCTACACTCACAGCTGAGATTATGGGAGTGTCTCTCTCAGCAGCTTTCTCATATGAAGAAATAAAAATCCCAATTCTTCTGCCCATTGTTTTACGGCCACATGGACTTGCACAGGAAATCAAGGAAGAATTGTAAAACACTGCATTTGCAGAGCCCGGTTTCGCTTTACCACACTTGCCACATACAGATGCATCAAATCAAATCAGAACAAGATGTGATCTTACTGAGAAAGAATCCTTATAATATCATGTTACCTCCCCCTGAAAATTCCCCCAAGCATGCATAAAATCCAGAAAACCTTAAGTAGAATATTGAAGAAAGCCTTTAAGGCTGAAAAGCAAGCTGCATTTACCTTCCTTGTATCATATTATATATACATATTACAATTATGTCAGCGATTAAAAGCATTGTCATGCTGCATTATGAACTGTTTTTATGTTTAGGATTAGATAACCCTCCCCCTTACCCCCTCGGATTCCTTTTATGTCCTGAGGGCAAATCCTTTCTCTTGGGTCAGGAATGTAATAAGGTAGGTTTTCCTCTCTCTGGGATATTGTGTCTGTCTCGCTGTGTTTAAATTGATTCAGAAAGCTCTTCAGAGCAAAATACAGTATTTTCTTTGTATATGAGCCAGCAGTTGACTAACCCATGGGGAATTCTCTGTGTTGAGCATTTTAAAGGTATAGGTTGGGTATGTTTGAACTGCTGACGCTCAGCGAAGACCACTGGGGAAGTAGATGGACCCCGGCTCTAAGAGAGAGGGCTTTTCTCTGATGTGGTATTGAGGGAAAAAAAAAAAAATCATTGTTCTAACAAATAATTTTTCAATGATAAGATAATTAAGGAAAATTACCAAGCTAATTTTAATAATAATGGTTCAAGACAGAAATAAAGAAAAATGACAGTTTATGTAAATGTATGTACATATAATTAAAAAGCATTTAGCCACCAAAAATGAATTTCCTCAAAACAGCAGTTTTTTCTCTCCATCAGATGTATGAAGTGTTAACACATCCCTCCTGAGAGGTGAACCACAGGCCCTGTGATCCAAAAACAGCAAATATACTAAAAGGGAATTTCTCTTAGATTTGATATCTACTTCCAGACCACCAGTTTCCAGAGGTCAAACCATTGCCAACCAAGGATAACTAATTTAACCCTTGTAATGTTGGTTATTGGTTTTGATAGTACTCCAGAGTCTAGGATCTTGTAATATGTTCAAAGTATAATCAAAGTATAAGCAGTACACTGTGTGTGTGTGTGTGTGTGTGTGTGTGGATGGATGCACGTGGTTCCCTCCCTCCATTCCTTCCTTCCTGTCTTCTTTCTTTCTTTCTTTCTTTTTTTTATGAGTGCAGGTAATCCTCTCTCTTCTGTGAATATTTTGTAGCATTTAATTAAAAGCAATCTAGGAAATTTTCTCTTTGGGTGAGTCTTTGACTCTTTATTTCTGACAAATGAGAAGACTCGTTCTTGATCTTGAATTTTTCCCTTGTTTTCCTCAGTTCCATCTCTGTGGTAGGTGGAAAGTTTAGCCCTGAGTTCTGTTAACTATGCCAAGGACACATGGTGCACTATTGGGTGGGCTTCTGAACCTCTCTGAGCATCAGAAAACCCTCCTATGGGAGGTAAAGCATGAGCAGGACTCGGCCAAGTGGAAGGGCAGGCTGGGCAGAAGAGTTGGCGTGAGCAAAGGGGCAGTGTGTGCAGCCTGTACACCAGGTCACTGGAAACAGATGAGAGAAGCAGGAATGAGCATCACATTATCCAGTATGTTCTCACAGCTCTGCACAATGGATCCACATCCACCGTGGGTGACAAGGACCTGGATACCGACAGCACAGAACCACAGTGCCCGCCTGGACTCTTTGCTAAGCAAAATATTCCCTTGATCTTTGTGTTATGGTTGTGTTACCTGACAAATGACATACACAGATGTCATTTTGCATGTAAATTAGATGAAATAACAAATAGTGTGCTTTCACTTTAAATATCCAGGTGAAAAAATTTGGACTAAACATTGAGTTTCAATTAGCTTCACTCTGGTTTGTTTTGCAGGCATGTTCATTATTTATTCCCCAGAGAGTGTTGAAATGCATAAAGTTTTAACCAGTTGTGGTGGTATTATAACCATACTATATTAATATTCTGTTCATATGCAATGTGGAGACCATTATGAAAGCCACATATATGTTGGAGGCATATGCTTGAGGTGTCAAATGAAAGATTTAAATGAAACTTTTAAAAACTTGAATGATTATGCAGTATATACTAGCCAAATATTCCCAAGAAAATGTGCTTATAAAAATAAGTTTTATGGAATCAAGCCCCAAATTAAAAACATATTTTAGGGAATAAATTAGCACTTCTTGAGGAATGAAATTCTTACTTTGGTGGGGAGGTAAAAAACAAAGCAAAAAAAAAAATGCAAAAATGGCACAAATTCAAGAAAAATCATTCTCCCCCAAGAGTGATTTCACCATGCAAATAATGATTCTCAGACAAGGCGGTCTGTTTTCCCAGTTCTCTTTTGGAAGGACCACAGACCATTTTGTACACACACACCTGAATTTAGTTATTTTAAATTGCCAAGTTTCAACCTGTGTTTCTAGGTAAGGTGCGCTTCAAATTTATGTCACCAGTGGAAACTCTATAGGACCAACCTTACTTCTTTGTTTCTGTCTCTTCAAACATTTTAGTCATGGTAGGGGCAAAATTTCTGTTATATTAATGAGATTTCGACAAGCAGATTAAAGAGGAAATATGCCTTTCAGTCTTCTGTTACTTAACAGCATTGCATTCAGAAGAAATCTCTGTATAAACTGTACACAAAAACAATAGCCAGGGGCCAGATTCCAGTGAGACAGAGTGTAGCTTAATCGCAAGGGTAACTGGGTCTTTTTTCCCCCTCTCCTTCATCTGATGCCTTATTGAGTTATTTCAAGAGGAACCTCTTGTCAAACATCAGATTATTTGCTTTCTACAGCCAGCGCAACCTAACATTGAGAGTTAGGATTAGTATTTATTTAAATGCCAGAGCCCTTACCCCAAAGTTATGTGAACATTGACTGTCAAGGTGGGCAAAAATAAATTTTAGAATTCTTTTTTACGTATAATGAATAGGAAGCAAGATAACTCTGGCTTATGTCATCACTGACTCAAAACCTGGTGGACCCCGAAGGCGTCTATGATGCTGAGGTTTATCAGATCGTTGGGCAAGGAGGGATCACAGGAATTGCTTCCGTTTGCTGTGGCTTCTGATTCTCCAAGAACAAACGAAGGCTGGCAGCAGATTAGGAGGATATTGAGGCCTGGGACCACATTGGCTCTAAACTTGGTATTTCCAGTAACACATTTCTCATAACACATTCCTCCCACAAGTATTTTTTGAGCTCCTATTATATGCTGGGCATTGTTCCAGGCACTTTGGATAGACATGTCATTGAACAGAACTGATAAACATACCTACTGGTGGGGAATTCACATTCTAGTTGGGCAGCAGACAATATGTAATCAACAATCCCGGTCAGTAATTTACAGCGTGTGAGAAGTGATCAGGACCACAGGAATAATGAAGGGAGAGCAGCAGGGTAGGGGCGTGGAGAGTTCAGGACGGGGAGGTGGGACTGTAAGTGAGTGACTGATGGATTTCATCAAGGAGGTGACTTTTGAAGAAGGACGTGCAGGAGGCAAGGAATTTGGGCTCAGTGACCCTATCCTAGACGTGACCCAACATCTCCAGCTGTGGATCTCCACGTTGCCCAGCCTCAGGAGGGCATTTTCCTTCAAGGCAGTTTCTCCGTGTCCCATGGTCATTCAGACGCACCCCCTGGTCTGTGTGGTCCTCCAGTTTCCTCTCCCTTCACCTTTTTTCTCGCTGGTCACTCCGTCGCCTGGTCAGCACACTGCTGGTGACTGCCTGTCTCCTACACTCCCGCAGACGACCTCAACTCAAGGCTGGTACGCAGAACTGAACTTTGCAGACAGCTAGGGATAAACAAAGTTCAAAACAGCTTAAAAATCAGGTGCGATTGGTTTCTGTCTGCAATTCCTTAGCGCCTTCCAGCATGGGAATCCCAAATGAGTCAGTTTTCCTTCTGAAGCCCATGCCCTCCACCATATTGTTAGACATCTTCTCTCTTTCCTAGCTGATCCCCCAAAACTTACTGGAACTGGGAAGCTACCACTGGCAAAGAACTTAACTCTTCATTGCCTTAACCTCCTCCCTTGACATTCTGTCCAGGGGGCCTCGAAATACACCACACACAATGGTGTGCCCCATCCCCCATCATTTCCTGTCTCCTTTGTTCTCTCCTTTACTTCCTTTTTTGTTTCCCCATCTCCTTAAAACTGTTCCCAATTTCTGTCCCTCTTCATCCTCTGCATAATCTCCACAGGTCAGCCGTTTTCCAGTTGGGCTTTGTGAAATCTTTAAAAATTTGTAAGTGCTTTTGAGGTTACCAAAGTTAACAAGGGATAGGGAAGGGGCCACACTCCTCCGTCGGCTATAGTCTTTCTTAGATTCTCAAATCCTTGTGTCCAGGCTCATCTGCTCTACGGGGCCTCTCTACAGAGATTCCTGGAGGCCCCTCCACTATGTCATGTTCCAAACAGAAACGTAATCTCCCCCAAATCTCTTTGCCCTCCAGTGTTCTTATTATCTTGGGATCTTTCAAGCTGGAAACTTCAGTATCACCTATTACTCTTCTAAGTCATCATTCACAAATCATTCCAACATGTCTCTCAAATCTAGTCCCTTCTCTCCATCCTCGTAGCTACTGCCTTAGTTCAAGGCCGCAGCTTTCTCTTGGATGATGATAGCAGCTCGCTAAATGGGTTCGTTGGTCAGTTCCTCTGTAACACTGCTAGACTCGCCTTTTATAAACACAGATCTGCTCATTTCCTTGCTTACAGACTTTTCTTGGTTGCCTGGGATCTGGGTGCCTTGGGGCATTCGACACCCCTCACCTGTCTCTCCAGCCTGCCTCATCCCTACTCCTCCTTTCTCTCCCTCCTCCTACCTCACTGCTCTCTGGCAGGCCCCCTCTGTTCCTTCAGATTCAGCTCCTTCACACCCTGCTTGTGAAACCTGCCCTTCCTCACTTCCTTTTAGTAGCTGTTCCATTTTATATTAACTGCTTATCTCCCATTCACCGGTTTAGACTGTCCTCAGGCAGCGTCTGTGTCTTACTCTCACTTGTTTTGCCCACAGTCTACAAATGACTTAGTCCCTACAGCCTAATGTCTGGGCCTGTGCTCTTTGCATAAACTGTGCCGTCAAACACAATAAAGAAAATTACAATCTAGATATGGAACAGTTAGCAGATACTTGTATAGGAATTTTGGTTTTATATACTTAGATATACTGGTGATAGGAGGGGCACTGCATACCAGGGTGGCTTGTGAATAAGTTAAACATTGATTGAAAAATGGTAGAGTTAATCCTACATATTGAAAAGCTTGCTGAAGCAGAGATGTCCAAGGGCTTCCTTACCACCTTGGTTTGGTAAGACAAACCTGGAGAAGCCCTGGGTGAGGGGCCTGCTGGTTTTCTGTCATGTGGGGAACACGAGGGAAGGAAGCGAGTCCTGCATTCTTCTGTGCAGCTAACTGTTGTTAATAATTGCAAAGCAAAGGTGTCCATGAATTGAAGGCAAGTTTTTAGACAGTATTCCTTTCTGTATTCCTACAGGCGATCTTGGATGAGATCCAGTGGACATGTCTTATTCCATCTTGCCCCTCCAGTGTTTAGCACATTAACTGTCATATCATAAATAAGCTTTGAGTGAATAATGAATGAATGAGTCAGCTCGGCAGAGACTGTGGGCAGATTTCCAAATGGATAATTTTGCCTACTTGCCTGCCTCCTTCCTTCTTTCAGTAGTTCTTGAGACTTGCTTGTGCTTCTGGGATCAGCAGTCACCACCCGCTACACACACACACACACACACACACACACACACACACAGACACAGACACACAGACACACGCCTCAATCTCTTTTCAACTGCTGAAGGAAGGTTCTCTCCGGACCTTCATGTAGGGTCATGGTCATGGATGTGGTTTGGACTGCGGCTGGTACCAGAATAACTTCTCTGCCTCCTATCTTCAAAGGAGTCCATTAAAACAAATTCTTGACTTTTCTCCAAATAATTAAAATATGCTATCCAAATCTATTTGAAATCCAAATATATTTCATTGGGTATGTTATTATTTTAACAAATACTTTAGTCTCCAAATCTATGATATCAAAATTTATAAAGCAGTGTGCAAGTTCCAGGGCTGACTGTTTCACTGTTCAGAATCAGACTTCAGTGTTGGGGAGTACAGCTGCTTTCGTGGGGAAGTGAAGACAGAGACTCCCCATTAAAAATGAAATCTCATTTTCTACTCACATTTATTCTTAAGTTTCCAGTTTTCTCATAATCCTACTGTATGTTCAAATCCTTTATAAACAGTAATACCTATGTGGCTCAGGCTCCCTGTGTTGCTAAGATCATAAAAATTAGGAAGTAAAGGCTACCATTTTGTATCTTAGATAATGGTACTCTTAGTTTCTTACATTTCAAACAAAATTTATATCTGTCTTTGTAATCAGACTTTAAAAAAAAATGAGTTTGCCCTGTCCTTAGGGCTAGTCATGGTGTGGCTGTGTGTGTGTGTGTGTGTGTGTGTGTGTAAGCATTGAGCACCGTAAAATTAAAAGTTCAGGGTATATACCCTTGTGAATATTGTTATACCTATCGAATCTACCTTTCAGAATTTTATAATAAAGTAAGCATTATTTTGACAACAGGTTGAAGAGTGTAACTGCCGTTGATATAAAGAGAAACTATCCATTAACCCTCTGTCTGTGGGTTGGATGTCTGTTCCTGGCAGAAATCCAGGCCCACAAGGTGGGAGGATTTTAATGCTCTGGGACACAATCCGGCTTCTGAAATCTTGAACTTGAAAATATATGCAGTTGCTATGGAGGGTAACGCTTTCCAGATATGCTGGCTTCCTGGGAATGATCCATACACATGAGTGACGAATTCATTTGGTCCTTGGGAGAGGTTGCATTTCACAGCCGCGTCCCTGACTCCTCTGGCCTCGCCGTCCTCCTCAGTGCAGGAGCCAGTGAGGAACAGGAAATGGGGTATCTAACTGCACCGCCTTTGGGGCCAGAGCTCAAATCAGAAAGCTTGGTACTTACTGTGTTTGTTGGATTTGTTTATGGCGAAGAGACAAAATAGAAGGTACCTTTTTGGAGATTGGTTTTCTAAATTACTACATTCCATGATTACACAATTAAAATGATCTGGCCTGTCTGGGTTTAGTATTCTTTTTCTTCTTATTTCTAGAATCACTACTGCTAAATCCTTACTTGCTTATCTCTTTGCTCTATTTTGTAATTAAGCCCCTTAATCAATTTGCCTAAGAGGAGTTTTCTGTTTTTTGTCATCAATTTGGCTGATACTTAAAAGGATATGATAAAAATATTAAATGTGCCAAGGAACTTGTAGAAACTATGTAAACAGAGGCTTAGAATGGTTTGATGAAAAAGTCACTTTACATCTCTCTATAAAATCACAATGGGATTTAAATACTGGCCCCTCCAGAAAAGAAACTCTGAGAAGTTCTTTAACAGAAGTCACCATATTAAACTGTAAGAGATCTTTCTTAAAAGAGAAGAGTTACATTTCATTTTAGTGAAATAACTTAGAACTCAGAGAACAAAACTGTAAGAGAAGGAACACTTGGTTTCTGCAAGGAATTAGAGCCCTGTCTAGCAACGATAACAAAATACCTTGGACTGGGTAATTTATGAATAACAGAAATTCATTTCTCACAGTTCTGGAAGCTGGGAAGTCCAAGATCAAGGCACCAGCAGATTAGAGGTCTGGGGAGAGCTTGGCTCTCTGCTTCATAGATGGAGCCTCCTGCTGTGTCCTGTCATTGGCAGAGGGACAAACGGGCTTCCTAGCCCTTTGTAAGGTCACGGATCCCATTCACGAGGGCTCCACCCTCTTGTGTTAATCATTCCTTAAGGCCCCACCTCGTAATACTTTCACACTGGCATTAACTTTCAACATACGGGATTTGGGGGGCACATTTAGACCATAGCAGGGCCCACTTTCAAGAATGGGGATATTTTCTTTTTACCTAAATAATATAAATAACACTAACCAGACTCCATCACCAAGTATGCTTTTGTGGGGTTTTTTGGGTGGAGGGGGTGCGGTAACATCTTTATTGAGATATAATTCATACCACATAATTCACCCATTGGAAGTGTACAGTTCAGTATGTTTTGATATATTCACAGTCATGCAGTCATCACAGTTAATTTTATAACATTTTCATCACCCCATAAAGAAACCGGATACCCTTTAGCTGTCATTCCCAGTTTCTTCAGCCACCCCCAGTTGTAGGCAACCATTAATCAATTTTTTTGGTATGGATTTTACCTATTCGGTACATTCTTATAAACAGAATCATATAATATTTGTCCTTTTTTGACTGACTTCTTTCATTTAGCATGTTATCAAGGTTCATCGATGTCATAACATGTATCTGCACTTCATTCTTTTTGATAATACACTTGTGTTTTTAAATGTGCATGCTCATGGCATTCCACTGCCGTGAAACATGTCCAGCTTTCCGTGGTGATGCTCGGGGAGGTGGTGGAGTAAGGATCATATTTTAAGCAAGGTAATTTCTGTTTTCTAAATCCAACATTGTAAAGCTCTTTGTTCAGATAAAATATTTACCTTGTTAAAGAACTTTGCCTTTCTTATACATAAGAGAAAATAATTTGTTTAATGTTTTTATTTTTACAGATTTAGGGAATATCTTGCAGTGTAAAGTCTGGGCTTAAACTGTAACCATCACCCAAACAGTGTACATTGTATCCATTAAGTGATTTCTCATCTCCCACCCTTCTGAGTCTCCAGTGTCTATCCTTCCACACTCTCTGTCCATGTGTACACATTATTTAGCTCCCACTTAGGAGTACTTAAATTTGTTTCTGAGTTATTTCACTTAAGATAATGGCCTCCACTTCCATCCATATTGCTGCAAAAGACATGATACCATTCTTTAGGGCCAAGTAGTATTCCACTGTGTTTATGTACCACAATTTCTTTATCCATTCATCCATTGATGGACACTTAGGTTGATTCCTTATTTTTGCTATTGTGAATTGTGCTGTGATAAACATGAGTGCAGGTATCTTTTTGATATGTTGAGTTCTTTTCCTTTGGGTAGAAACCCAGTCGTGGAATTGCTGGGTCATATGGTAGTTCTAATTCTTTGAGTAATCTCCATACTATTTTCCACAGAGGCCGCACTAATTTACATTCCCACCAAGGCTGTGTAAGTGTTCCCTTTTCTCCCATCCTCACCAACATCTGTTAAATAATTATGCTACATATTTGTACCTAGAAACAGGATTCATATAACTATCAGGGGGACTCCCTTTATTTATTTGTTTTTAACCAAGAAGCATATTTTTTTTTATTTAACCCTGATTACTAATGTTCACAAATCAGATATAGGAGACTGTTTTATTTTTATAAAGAAAATACTGTTTTGTACCAAACTCTTGAGTCCTTTTGCCGTCTTCCCATATAATTTTATAGCTATGTCAGAAAACTGAAAGATGCCTGCGTGTTTTTATTAACAGTCTTGAATTGAAACATTTTGTGAAGTCTTGGGAAGATCCCTCCCACAGCAAAGCTGTTACAGGTTTTTGAATAATCTGTTAGGAAGATTGATGGGTGCCACCAAAACAATTTAAATTATTTTATTTATCTAAAATTAAAGTGCATATTGAGATATAAGGCCTATTTCAATCCTGATAGTCTGTGAGTCGTGCTTTTTTTCAATTTCTGCCTAGTGAAGCCTTTGGGAATCCAATTACAAGGTATCCCTAATATAATCCATGTCATGACAGTTGTAAACTTTTCAAAAATGTTATGTTTATCAAATAATACACAGAACAAGGCCTTATTTCAGATGAAAAGTTTTGAGGTATTCTTGTGGAGAGTTTTCTTTCCAGGAAAATCATTTCAATCTTTCTTGCAAATCAGTTTTAATGTAAATGAAATTTTAATAGATTCTAAATCATTTTCCCTTTTTCTCCCTTTCAGAAATATCTCTGGACTGCTATGTAAAGAGATAGTAATAGGCTTATAATATAAAAGTCACGAAACAAATCGAAACTTGAGCTTTCTTAAATTTTTTTATTTCTTTATATCCCATCTTATGCCACGACAGAAGGCTTTCTTAACATCTTCCCTCAGCAAACTCATGGAAGTTTCAAATTATTGAATCCTGTTAAATGTATTAATTAACTCAAGCCTTATTTATGAGCTAACCTGGCAGCAATGTGAAAAGATTCAGAAAGTACCAATATTTCTAATTTGACTTTCTACGATGGAAACGTTTCAGGTTTGTTTTGTTCCTATTCAAAATATAGTCGTGGCATCAAATGGCAGGATGTTAGGAGGTCAAGGAGGAGAAATGTAACAAAGGCATGAAGCAGATACAACCA
>CAUYSK010006056.1:0-14474 GCA_963575035.1 Avahi laniger | reverse complement strand
ACAAGATTTCAAATAGTTAGGAAGACCAAGTTCAAGAGATCTATTTTACATCATGATGATTATAGTTAATAACCAAATACTGTATACCTGAAAATTCCTAAGTGAGTAGATTTTAAGTGTTCTCACCACAAAAACTGCTAAGTATGTGAGGTAATGCGTAGACTAATTATCTTGATTAAGCCATTTGATATATGTCTACATATATCAAAATATGTTGCATATAATAAATGCGTACAATTTTTATTTGTCAATTAAAGTTTTTTTAAAGAAGAGCTTTGTGAGAATTGAATCTACCAAACCACAAATGCACTGCTTCATAAGAAACTGAGTTCTTCTGACTGAATAGATCTAAACTGAAGCCAGATGATTACAGGTCTCAAATATTACAGAGGATTTAGGGTATGGGGAAAGGGTGAATTTGGTATACATCCATGTTTATTGGTTGGCTGGTTGACCTCCTAGTCTACCCCCAAAATAGGTTTTTACCTAAAGGACACTGAGTAAATATTTTATTCATTCATTCAACAAATATTTATTGAATGCTATTTATTCTAGGCACTGTTGTAGATGCTAACAATATATCTGTGAACAAAATAGATGGAGTTCATAGTCTAGGAGATGTGGATCAGTAATAAGCACATAAGTGAAATATATAAAATATCAAATAATGATAAAGTGTCAAGGACAAACACAGCAGTCCACTCTTATCCATGGGTATATATTTCAAGATCTCCAGTGGATTCCTGAAACCACAGATAATACTGAGCCATATATATATTCTGTTTTTTCCTATGTATACATACATACCTATGAAAAAGTTTATAAATTAGGCACAGTAAGAGATTAACAATAACTAATAAATAGAACAATTATAACAATATATGGTAATAAAAGTTATGTGACTGTGGTCTGTCTTTCTCTTTCTCTGTCTCTCAAAATATCTTATTGTATTGAACCACAGGTTACCGAAACCATGGAAAGTGAAACCATGGCTAAGGGGGTCTGCTGTATAAAACAGAGGAGGGGGATATGTAATCTCCTAAGAAGGGTTTACAACTTTAAATACAATGGTCTGGAAATAGCCATTTGGGATGAATTAACAGATGAGGAGAGTACCAGATTGGAACTCTCCAGCTTAGAAATATCGAATATATTCTTAGACACTCTTGTAATCACTACAAACAAGGCAGTGGATAAGATCCAAAGTCTCTGCTCTCAAGCAGCTTATATACTTACATTCTGTTGGAGAGAAAGAGACAACAAAAATAAATACATCAGGTAATTGCCATGAGTGAGAAAGTATAAACTTCCACCAGCTGCCTAACTCCAGAGTTCTCAGTGTCCATCCCCTTTTGACCCTATAAAACTCTTGCATCTTCCAGGAACAGACTTTAAGCCATGTTTCTCTTTGTAATTGTGTCACCGTAATCCACTGGGCCCATGTTGGTTGCCTTCTAGTTCTGCCTGACATTCACAGACCACAAGGGCACCACAGGAAAATGAAATGGGCTGCACTGTCCTTTCAGCGGTACTGAACTGTTTGTGGCTCCTTTCATTAAGTGTTAACACCTAAAAAAATTAAACTTTCAGGCTTTTGATTAATTGCCAGAACCACATTATTGATCGATGATGACAGCAAAAAAATCTAAGTTAGGTTGGCTCTGTATTCTTGTCCCATTGTGACAGGGTGAGATTACACATGGATCACTCCTAAACAACAGCTCATTTCATGCATCGTTAATGAAAAATGATGCAGGGGAGGAGATGGTGGGGATTTATCTCAGTTAGTTTTGCTTCGATCTTCAGCGCTGCTACACTCCCTCCATGTGGGCTAATCCCGAGGGGTGGGTTGAGGACTAAGGCACCATGAAGTATGAAGTCTGAGAATCTGTTGTAGTCATCGATGATTAATATTCCACGTACAAACATGGCAGGACTGATGAGTGGGCCCAGAGAAATAATAGTTGAAATTAGGACTTTGCGGCTGGCAATAGGGCTCAGTGCAACAAACATTTATGGAGAGTACTCTAGGTTCCAGGAAAGAGGCGAAAAAGACAAAGTCCCTGCTTTTGAGCAGCTCATGTCTGCCCCACTCCCTCCAGCCCCCATTCATAGAATCATAGAGCTAGAAGCATTTGGGAGATTGCATGTTCATTTCTTACAGAGACCCTTCAGTATCTGAATGTTCTTTTTACTTCTTATCATAGGGAAGAATTTTAGGTAAATTAATTCTTGATTTCATTCAACAACATTTATTTAGCACTTAGAGCTAAACTAGAATCTAACAGTGAGTAAGACACAGTTCCTGACCTCAAGTTGCTCATCGTCTGGAAGGGTTGAATGGAGACTAACAAGCAAACAAACACTGAAAATGCACGATGACAATTAGTGTCCTAGAACTTGTACATACAGTGGAGTGGAAACACGGTGAGGGAACCTATATCAGTCTGCAGGAGGCAGGGAACAGCTTCACAGGAGTGTTTGGATTGCAGCTTCTAGAATAAGTCAGGAATATTCCCAGGAGAAGGCATTCCATGGAGGAGACTGACTATGCAAAGGAATGGAGGTATGAGAGCATGGCATACTCGGGACCCCCCAAGCTCAGGGTGTAACTGAACACAGAGGTGGGAACGAGGCAGATAGCGCATGCCTATAATCAAGGATAGCCAGATCCAAAAAGGATCCGGCCAGATATTTGTCCTCAAGGAGCCCCTAAAGACTGTTATGCAGGTCAGTGACATGATCAGACTTTTGCAGAAGAAATAGCACTTTACAAGAAAGGAAAAGGCTAGAGGCAGGGAGATGAGGAGGCTACTGTAGCCATTCAAGCAAGATGCAAATAAAGCTTGTCCTAGGGCAATGTGGCAGAAGAGATTGGTGTGGGAGGTGTACATGAGATACCTGCTGACCTCCAAGTTTGATTGGATATAGATATTTAGACAGAGGAGGATTCTAGGTAGATTCCAGGATTCTGGTGTACCCCATTGTGTGAGTAGGTGGGGTGTCATTTATTGAGACAGTGAACATGGAAGGAGGAGGTTTGAGGGTAATGATTTCATTTTGTGACTTTTGAGGTACATGTGAAAAGTCCAGAAAGTAAATTGCTAGTACATAGTTGAACATGTTAGTTTGGCGTCCAGGAAATGGGCCTAGGCACAAGAGATACACATTGGAGAATGACCAGCATGTAGGTAGTAGTTGAAACCACGGGTAGGGAGATGGAGGAGTAATTGGCAAAACGGCAGGAAAGGCAGATTGGAGCTATGTTGTCAAGGGTCTTGAGGTTTTATAAGGGGAGATTGCTCTGGCTAAAGAGATTGTCCAAGTAGGCCCTGGATTAGAATCTAATTCATTAAATAAGTATTTGCGGAACATGTTCTATGTGGCTTGGCACAGGAGTCAGAGCAGAGAACAAAACAAGCACAGTCTGACTTTGCCCTTATGCAGCTTATCAACTTAAGTGAGGAATCATATATTTAATTAATTTCCACAGTGGTAAGTGCTGCAAAAGACAAGCACAGGGTTATTTAAGAGTACCTAATCAGGGGCAAGGCAGCTGGCACTTGGACTGTGAGGTCCAAGAAGGCAGCCCTGAATAAGTGACATTTCAGTAGGACCTAAAAGGTGAGTAGACAAGCTCCAGTGAAGGGGTAGGGATGGCACCCCAGGGAAGAGAGAGGGTTGGAGGACCTGAAGGGTTTGCCCTGTGGCCTGTGGGAGCTGGATGCTTGAGGCAAGGTGGTGACTAGGTGGCCCCACTCTCCTGGCACCCACGGGAGTTGCTTCACGAGCCTGGACAGTGCCACTCTTGCCACTTGTAGGTAGATGCCTCAAGGGCCCTGGTTGTAGATCCAGGTCTACTCCAGAAAAAAGCTTTTTAATAGCAACAGGATTCTCCAAGGAGCAGTGAGCTGCCACCAATAGAGGCTCCTTTCCTTGGCAGCCACCTAGCCCAGAGGCAGCTCCTGAATGCCACCCCACAGCTCATTACAGGGCATTTATTGACAAGCAATGAGGAGGTGATTTTGTGCACAGTGAAGACAGGGAGAGTTGCCTGAATTTGGAAAGGGGCTGTTCAAGCAGAAAAGAGAGCAAAACCATCAACGTGTTTGGGTCCACACAGCTCACCTGGGAGTGTAACATCTGACGTCAGCAGCAGCAGCAGGACGTGCCTCTTCAGAACTCAGCCTGTCCAGGAATTAGCTCAGAGTCAAAATTCAGCCTTGGCACACATTGGTCCTGATGTGGTTCTTTTGTGAAACACAACAAACCAATGGGAAAATAACCTTGGAAGAAAACTTGATTGATTTTTCAAAGAAAACGAGAACTCCTGTGAGAATGTATCCTAAGTCTATTAAAGCTATCCTCCTAGGCAGCTTGAAAGAGAAACTGAACTAGATTGCAATTCCGTTTTGCAAAAAGCCTTTAATTTGTTATCCAACATTTTTGGCCCTTTTTTCAGTTATTCTTGTCAGGTTGCTTTATTAGGTGAAAAAATAGCTGACCAGCTACTTTGATTCATGAGTTTTTTTCTTCCCATGGATGTTTCGTGCATCTTTATGTTCCTTCTTCAAATTCATATTTAAAAGTTATAATCTGTTTTATTCAGGGTAATGATTAAAAGATTAAATATAGGTCCTTGCAGGGTTTTTGGCCGAACCCAACATTAAGAATTGCCAAAAGTTCGATACGTAGCTTTAGCATTTATTAATGGGATCTCTGAGCCTGTTTTCTCATCTGTGAAACGGGAGTAAATAAACCTGCTCCACTTACTGAAGAGGATGTTTTGGAAAGTAAATGGGATAATGCAGGAAAGAGTGCTTTATAAACTTTGTCACTCCATCTGCACGATAGGTGTTAATATCATAGTGATTACCATCACTATGACCAATAAGAAAACTATTCACACTAAGACTCAAAGACTTTATGTTTGCCATGAAAATTCTTTACACATGTGTTCTTCATTACTCTCCTCTCTCAGTTTTCACAGACACACATAAGAATAGCATCACAGAGATGTGGGAAAGGCTGCATATCCCCTTCCCATTTTCCAAAGAGAAAAAAAAATTTCTTGTGATTGGTAAAGCATTTTAAATGTCAAATGTACTTTAAACCAGCCATCTAAATAGTGACGTGTATATCACAGTTTTCCTTTTGCTCAGTGACAATGTAAAAATCAAATTTTACATGAAGATGTGTCTTGGTCTGCTCGGATTGTTGTAACAAAATACCATAGGCTGGGTGGCTTAAACAACAGAAGTTTATTGCTCACAAGTCTAGAAGCTGAGAAGTCCAAGACCAAGATCACTGGTGGATTTAGAATCGGTGAGGGCCTGTTCCACATGGATGGGATCTTCTGACTGTGTCCTCATACGGTAGAAGGGACAAGCAAGCCTCCTCGACCTCTTATAAGGGCTCCAATCCCATCCATGAAGGCTACTGTCTCATAATCTAATCACCACCTAAAGGTGCCACCTCTTAATACTATTGCATTGGAGATCACGTTTTAATATAGGAATTTTGAGGGGGACACAAACATTCTGATTATAGTGTATAGACAGGAAAGTGCTAGGTCAAAGTTCTGGAAGGGTTTGGTTTGTAAGAAGGGCTCTCTTCCCAGTTTGCAGACAGCTGTCTTCTCACTGTGTGCTCACATGGCAGAGAGAGATGGAGATCTCTGGTGCCTCTTCCTCTTTTATGAGGACACCAATACTGTCAGATCAGGACTCTACCCTGTGACCTCATTTAACCTTAATCACCTCCTTAAAGGCCTTATAACCAATACAGTCACATAGGAGCCTCAACATGTGAATTTGGAAGGGAACATAATTCAGTCCACAGCAAGATGAAAAAAAGAGATGAAAATAAATACTAAAAGAATTTTGCATTGTCTATGGATTAGAAGAAACACCTGTGGGTTAACATATAATAATGGTTATATTGTATTTTGTGTCTATTGGGGTGCATATTTTAGATCCACTACATTTATATAAGCTAGCATATTTTGTAAAGTCAATCCTATGTCTTCTCCGTCTTCACTTCACATTACAGTGAGCCCTTGCTATGGTCTGAATGTTTGCGTTCCCCCAGAAATTTGTAGGTTGAACCCTAATCCCCAAGATGATGGTATTAGAATCACCTTTGGAGGTGATTAGGTTATGGGGGCTCCACCTTCAAGAATGGGATTAGTACCCTTATAAAAGGGATCTCAGAGAGCTAGCTAGCCCCTTCCATGTGTGAAGACACAGCTAGAAGGCACTGTGAAGAGTAGCCCTCATCAGACACCACCGGTGCCTAGATCCTGGACTTCCCAGCCCCCAGAACTGTGAGAAATACATCTCTGTTGTTGAAAAGCTACAAAGCCCATGTTAATTTAATGTTGCAGCCTAACAGACTAAGACAGCCCTACTTCCCTGCCCCCACTTTCAGCAATGATTTCCATTACTGAGTTTGGGGCATCCCCCTCCTTTTATGGATGAACTATGAAAAGTTATACATAAGTTATAAGTTATACAAAAGTTATAAGAACTATAGAAGTAAGGAAAGTTGAGATGCCCTAGTGCACAGCATCGACCTTTATGGGGTGGGCAATGGGAGGAATAGGAAGAATAGTTTTCCTCCTTTCTGACTGCATCATACTTTCTTTTTGAAAACTCAGGTGACTGTGACAGATGGAGGTCCCTCTCCGAGACAGTCAACCATTTGGGTGGTGGTTCAGGTTCTGGATGAAAATGACAACAAGCCCCAGTTCCCGGAGAAGGTCTACCAGATCAAGCTGCCCGAACGTGACCGAAAGAAGAGGGGGGAGCCCATTTACAGGGCTTTTGCATTTGACAGAGATGAGGGCCCCAACGCAGAAATCTCCTACAGTATCGTGGATGGCAATGATGATGGGAAGTTCTTTATTGACCCTAAAACTGGCATGGTTTCTTCCAGAAAGCAATTTACAGCAGGAAGTTATGACATCCTAACGGTAAGAGCTTCTGAACTCCAGCAACGTTGATTGGGGAGGGATTACTTTCTTATTCACGTATATTTCTCTGAGCAATATGTCTTTGGAGTAAAGTGTAAAGCCACACAGCTGTGGAAGGCATCTTTCTGGGAGGCAAGTACAGGTGAGAACTCCTGCCTGTTTTGGCGATATGCTTAGATAATGAAATGGTTTCCTCTGGCTATGTCCCGTTAGCATTTTCCCCTGTTCCCAGGCCACAGCGCATCTACCACATACTCAACCACACTCTCTGTAGCCCTAAATTATTCTCAAGGCACCGAACATAGGTGTAAACTAAAGTAGGGGAACAGCGACACATCCCACCCATCACTCAACATAATGCTCAACATATCCCCAAGATTTCCCATAGAAAATGACTTTTGTAATTGTTGAACAATGTGATAGAACATGAATTTAGCTGTGTAAATTGTGAGACACAAATCACAGCCATGTTTATTCTGTGAAAAATGAAAAAAAAGCCTCAAATATAAAGTGACTACACTTTTCATTGAGTTGGAAAATTAAAAATAAAAACAAACATGAGCCCCATCTGATGTAGAAATTTAAGCTCCCATGTCCAAGGTGCCAGAGTGCTCCCTCCTCCCCCATCCACTTCAGCCATGCAGCACCTATTCCAGAGAGGAGGTGGTCATCCTTACAAGTGGTGGGCACCGTCCAGGGTCCCAACGACCGTCAAGAGCCGGCCCTATCTGCCATCCTGCTCTCTGTCCTCAGCCTTCTCTGCTGTGTATAGTCAGCCCTTTAGTGTTTTAAAGGATGGCCTGAGTTCCTTCGATTTATCTTTTCACTCCTGTGGTCTGGACTTGGGTTCCTTGCCCTGCTCAGTAATGAATCCAGAACAGTGAGTAAAGAGGACAGTGAAACACCAGCTCTGTTTCTGCCGTTAGAAGCTCTGATGTAATACACGCTGCTGTGTGAGACTTGCAGTGTGGAATCTTGGAGGACTGTGTAGATTACCATGGATACTCTTGGTGCCTTGCCCAGATCGCCTTCACCAGACTGGTTCGTCTGTCCCCCAGCTGCTGCAAGAGCTGGCTGCTAAGGGCTTACAGCTTCCTACTTCTCCAGAGGATCTTTTTGGCCCAAGAGATGCCACACTGCCACCCCCAGCCTAGCAGCCCACAGCCAATGACTGACGCCCAGATGCAAAGTCCAATCCCCCTGATTTGAGGTGGATTCAACTCTGCGGTGCAATGAACGATTCAGAGCTCCCCATGGGATCCCTTGGGTTGGCCAGGGCCCATTACTGTTTAGCTCCTACCCTGCGGTTCTGATCTCTTTACTTCCTTTCTCCTGAGAGCATCCCCCCAACCCAAAGCCATTTGTACCCAAATCCCTGTCTTACCTCCTAGGGAACCTTAAGACATGTGTTTTGAAGGGTTCTCCATCCCACAAGGATGTTCCTGGGCAAAGCAATCCATGAACGTGTAGCATGCAGGTGCTATGAATTGCCACTGTTTCCAAGGTTATAACTATTAGTTTTGTGCCCATAAATAATATTTTTAAATGTAATATTTCAAAATCCTTTTTAAAATGTGCTTTATTGGGGTTTTTTTTTTTTTCCTTTTTGGTTCTCTGTCAGTGTTTTCTGCTTATGGGACTTTGTGACCCTCCTATTTGAGTCCAGGACACCACAGCAGATCACCCTGCACGGCTGGGCAGAGACATGCTTTCCTTAGCCCATGTATCAGCGGGCTTATGACCACAGACGGAGAAGAGTCATTAGCACCCCTTCACTCCGTGCTGCCTCCAGGGGCCCACGCTGCCACCAAGAGAGTTCTCTCACCCTTTCCAGGGTGGCAAAACCAAAGGTCCTCGAAGGCAGTTAGCGCCAGGCTGCTGCCTTTCCCAGCCTATTGCTATCACCCTTCTGAGACCCTGTGTGAGCGGAGAGCTTCTCCAGAACAGAGCAGAAGGAAGGAGCTGCAAAATGCAACCACACACACACACACACACACACACACACAGTTCCGTGCACAGCATTCACATGTAAATAAGGATTCACGACACATCTTCTCCCCTTTGGAGTATTATCACTAGAGGCGAGGTTCAGGGTCAAGCTACAAAGAATCAGATTAGCTATTCCTACTCATGCAACTATCATTCAGGCCCACAAACACTACGAATTGTAAGTGCAGATCCCGTATCTGTAAAGTTGACGGTGGTTCAGATGCGCTCTGGTGAACTTGCTGTGAGGCCCCCACGTGACTAGGTCATTCCCCTCCCTTCCCAAGCCCATTCTCCCCAGGTCTCCACTCTTTTTCCCCCGTTGCTGACACTGTGATGAGGAAGGACTCTTGGCTCGGCAACAGTGAGTGACAGATCCAAATTTCTACAAGGGTCAGAGCTCTAAGACATCTTTCTGTGTTCTCTCCGTGTGTGAGTAGATAAAGGCAGTGGACAATGGGCGCCCACAGAAATCCTCCACGGCCCGCCTGCACATTGAATGGATTAAGAAACCACCCCCTTCACCTATACCGCTGACCTTCGATGAGCCATTTTATAATTTCACAGTCATGGAAAGCGATAGAGTAACTGAGATTGTGGGGGTGGTGTCTGTGCAGCCAGCTAACACCCCTCTGTGGTTTGACATAGTTGGTAAGTTCGAGTCTTCCAGAGCAATATCATGCAATGTGGTAATTGATGTTTGGAGCAACTAGCAAAAAAAAAAAAAAAAAAAAAAACAAAGGAGAAAGAAAAGATAAAAAGAAAGACTAACAATTAGTGCTAAGATGAAAAGATGTATAGTGCTGGAATACAAAAGAGCCAGTAAAATGAATAATCAACCTGTGCTTTCGTTCCGATTCTGTAGCTAAGCTGAACAGAAAGTGCTCTCTGGCTGGATTTTCCATAGTACGTTATTTACTGCAATCTTAATGTCTTTCTGTGTGTCATTTAAATTCTATTGTCACACTTGGCTAATCTCATTTCTAAATGTATTGATGGTACTAGACTTGCTGTCCTTCATTTCTCTCTTTTTCTTCACCTTTTTTCTGCATTCTGTTCTTTTTTTTTTCTGCTCCCGACTGCCCTGCTTCAAGGTGGCAAGCATGCTCGAGAGATGTTCTATATTCTACAGACAGCTTGTGGGCAGAACTGTTCAACAGAAGGTACCCTTAGTGCAAACACATTTGCTAAAATACAGCTATCCAATCTGCCTTTTACGGTGTTTTTTTTTTCTGAAGCAAATTGAATTACATCTTTCATAACTGCCTGTGACAGGCTGAAGTGCAGCCCACAGATTTCATACAGGCCCCTAACAGCTATTGTATTACTCGTATCCAGTGACTCCTTTGTTTGAGGTTTGATGGGGTTTGGATTTTGGGGGGGGTTTGATTTTTTTTCTTTGCTTCTGAGGTATGTGGGCTTTTTGTTGTTTTGTTTTTATCTTTTTGTAGGTTGGTTTATTTAACTGGGCCCTTTCCAATTGAAAAATAAATTAAAATGTATTCCAGCCCCTCTGTTTTGCAGCAGTAGTGCCATTCACATACCAGAAAGCCCCATCAGGAGAGTCCCCTGGCTGCTGTCCGCGAAAGGAAGGGCAGGAAATGGAACCTAGATATATAGCCAGTCAGCCTCCTGCGCAAGCTGAATGGAGAAAGCAGATGGAAGTGTGCAGGACAGACCCCGGGAGCCAATCTTTACATTCCTTGAAAGCAAGCAAGCACGCACGCCAGGCTGCAAAGGGAAAGGGCGAAGCAGCACGATGGCCCTCAGCAAACCGGCAGGGAGAGGCACTGGAGAGGAAATGAGTGCAGAGCACCAGGCAACAGAACAGGCTGTTGCTAAGAGGAGAGACGAGAGTCGGGAGCACGTGCAGCCAGATCGGACACCGGCTTGAGCCAAAGCTGCCTTCCCACGCTTCTCTGTAGGAGGCAGGGAATCCAGGAGAGAGCTGGTCTGGGGGAGTCATTTCCATCCACATATCTCTGCCCGGACAGCATGGTCGGGAACCTGCCTCTCTTCCCAGGAGCAGCCACATCTGGGGGAAGCATTTAAAAAGTTCCGCATCTGTATGAATTAGGCATAGAAAACGAACACCCCACGCCCTGCAGTCACACCTTGGTAGAGAGTTCTCTGAACTCCCAAAAAGGAAGGGCTTGTTTTCCACACATTTCATTTTATGGAAAGACAGTAAAACATCTTTGTTTTACTTAATTGGCGTTAATCGTGCCATCCCTGTACATGAGCATCCTCATGCTGAGCTTTCAATTCCTGCTTTGTCTCCACATAACATATTTGAAATGGAATCTCTTCTGATCCATGAACGATGTCTCCACCTCTTTATCTTCTCAGTCATTTTCAGCTCAAGAAGCTATTATCTCATACAGCTGCTGCTTTTCTGGTGCAACACATTCATTGCCTGTGCAGCACCTTTGGTGATTCCTTCGCTATCAGCCCCAGTCAGAGTCACAGAAAATGCATCTCAGTTTAACATGTGTCTCCCAAGCTGAGTCTTCAGGGACATGTGCGATGGTGGGTGATTTCTTTGAAATAGCCCAAAGAAGAGTGCAGTAGAAATCAAACAGGCAATAGGATGCCTGGTGTGCTGTTCTAAGCAGTGAAATGAGTTGCCCTCTCTGGTCAACCACCAGTTTATGCCCCTCCTCCCTGGATAGTCCAGTCTGCAAGCCCCTCTAACAGCCTGGCAGTGCCGCTTCTCTCCCTCGCATGATCCATGCATGCAGCCTCCTGACCCACGCACTTCCCACTCATCATCCACGTGCCCTGGGATGCCCTCACGTGGACTCCTTTAGAAATCCTACGAGCACACCTTTCTGTGATGCTCAGTCTCATACCAGCCACCTGACCCCCGTTATTCCAGTCGGGTTCACAGCCCTTCTGCATTCCTGTATGCGAATGTGACTATGTAGGTAAGCGTGCCTAGCAGCACTGCATGTGACCTTACTCTCAAGTTTTTCATGTCTGCATTATTAGTGCTGTAGTATCTTTTCAGTTGTGTTTATCCTGTCTCCATTCTTAACCCTTAAGGTCAAGGCCTACATCTCCTCATGCCTTCCACTGCCAAGGCGTCTGTTGCTGTCTACCCAGGGCAAGTGGAATAAACTGTGGTGACTGATGGAGATGCCTCGGGGAGCCCACACTTGAACCCTACTGATGCCTCCTGAAACCTATCCAGAGGCAGTATGACCTTCCACTGTACTCCCTGTCGTTAGCACCTTTGATAAAATAAGAATTTCACTGGTCCAAAAAGAGAGAGGCAGTTTACAGATGAGAGCCCTCCTTGGAAGGAATCCTTTTAAGTTGCTCCAAATACAAATCTAGGTACCATTATCAAGAACGTGGCATCAGTTTCCAGGTTTCTCCATCTCTGTGTTTCTAACACCACACTCTTCCTGTTGAATCCCCTCGGCTTCAGTGCACTGAGTAGTTCTCTTAGTGAAGACCTGCAGGGTTGTCCCTGTCGTCCGGATGCTCTGTCGCAGAGATTTCACTGTAAATCTGGTTACATATAGTCCGGCTTCTTTCACAGATTGAACTTACTGGGCCAGATGCCCAGACAGAACATGATTTTATTTCCATCCTCACATCCAGCTGACAACGTCTTGAAATGCCGATTCTTCATTTCACTGCAGAAGTAAAATCCTTTTCCAGGTGCTGGTTGCTTTCAGTATTGATATAGTCCCCTTTCCACCAAATCCCATTTTTGAAAATCTTTCTAATATATCTGAGTCATTTTTTCTCAATCTGCTGACAACATATTTCCCCTTCTCTTAATACCTGTTATTTCCTTTATCATATTCAGATGTTTCATTCTCACTTTCAGAATTTCTTGCTTATTTATCTTTGGCCATGGAAACTCTCACCTCTTTCTTCTCTTCCTCCTTACCTAAGCATCTTCTTCGGCCAAGCTAACATAGAAAGGAAAGAGAGGGAACAATGCTCCTCAATGCTCAAGAAACTTAGCAGTGGACTCTAGGTGCTAAGAATAGGCACAAGGCACATAATGTCAGCATGGATCTGAGATACAGTTTCGCGCTTAAGTGCAATCCCTGCCTAGCTAAACACTCTTATGATTCTTCCAAGGGGAGTCAAGATTTGGTTGCATTACAGACCCATTGCATTCAGACACCCATGCAGACACTGAGTTAGAGACCACAGTATCCTGGCCTAGCACTTACAAGTGCTATGACTAATGAATGCGCATCAGGTAAGCAGAAATAGTGTTTCAGCATGCTTTTCCCCGAGAGTGTAGTCTCATTTCCACATTTCCAAATGTGTCCAATTCTTGTTTAACTGCATTTCTTTTCCTCCCACCATGATATGAATTCACAAAAACTGTGGTGAGCAAGATTCTGTCCCTAAGCCTGCGCCCCTACACCAAAGGTCTGCCAGACACTTTCTCGTTCCTCCAAAGAGACCACTGCTTGCTATATTATGCAGCTAACTCTCTTCAGCTTCCAGAAACAGAAGCCCTCCTTGGAACTGAGTTAAGAAAGCTGTAATTAAAAGGAAACATAATAAAGTTCAGCTGTTCTGTGTTTAAACAGCCCAACGCACAGCATGTTCCTTCTCTGTGTTAAAAGAGAAAGAAAATGAAGGGAACACAAATAACCCATAATCCTTTGTGCTTTATCACATATCTTCACACTTCTCAGGAGACTATGACTGCAACTCCACGACTCCTTGATTTGCAGACTCTCTAATGTGCATACAGTCTGGTTCACAGTTCAGTCCCCATATCTTTATCCTGATGGCAAATATTTGAACTGTGAAGGCCACCGTTATTACATACTTCAGACAAGTCCTCTTTACCCACAGTTAGATGGAGGGTGCTGCCACCCACTTATTTTTTAGCTTTACACCTGACATAGACTAGAAAAATGATTTTCCTTGGAGATAGTGAGCACCTAAAATATCTTTATTTATTTATCTCACTCACTGTATAGAGAGTAGAAGGGCTATTTAAAAAAATAATAATAATTCTCTAATGATGAATGCTAGCACGTAGACTCAGCTCTAGTTGAAGAATCTTTCTGTGTTGTGGATGCATAAAGGCCACCTTGACTCTTAGCTTGTCACAGGTTCCTGCAGACTTTGGGTTCTTGGCTGCTGCTGTCTCGTAAGCTTATGCCCATCCTTCTTTTCTTTTTTTTTTTTTTTACTTCAGCATAATATGGGGGTACAGATGTTTAGGTTACGTGTGTTGCCCTTGCCCCCCCAGTCCAAGTTTCAAATATGTCCATCCTATTGCATAGTGCGCATTACACTCTTTGTGTATGCATATACCCATCCGCTCCTCCCTCCTCTCCCCTCCCCCCTGCCCAACATCCAATAGATGTTATTCTTATATGTGCACTTATGTGTTGATCCGTTAATACCAATTTGATGGTGAGTACACGTGGTGCTTGTTTTTCCATTCTTGGGATACCTCGCTTAGTAGAATGTGTTCCAGCCCTTTCCAGGAGTATATAAGAGGTGCTATATCACCATTGTTTCT
>CAUYSK010006055.1:0-16314 GCA_963575035.1 Avahi laniger | reverse complement strand
CCCGTTCTTCTGCTCTTATGGTGCCTCACTTTGGATAATGGGCTTAAATTTAATCCAGGAGAGTATAAGAGGTTCTAGATCACTGTCGTTTCTTATGATTGAGTAATATTCCATTGTAAACATATACCAAATTTTAATAATCCACTCATGGATTGACGGGCACTTGGGTTGTTTCCACATCCTTGCGATAGTGAATTGTGCTGCCATAAACGTTCGGGTGCAGATGTCTTTATCGTAAAATTTTTTGTGCTCTTTTGAGTAGATGCCTGATAGTGCTATTGCTGCATCGAATAGTATTTCTATTTTTAGCTCTCTGAGGTATCTCCAAATTATCTTCCACAGCGGTTGCACTAATTTGCAGTCCCACCAGCAGTGTAAGAGTGTTCCTTAACTTTTATTTATTGCAATAAATCGGCACTGCACCATAGCACCATTTTCTAGATCACACAAACATTTTGCTTTCTAACTGCTCTGTAAACCTCTATCTGGGGTACTCAGAGAACATTTATATTGACATTTATCTAACAAGGTGGTGGAGAGAAAAGGATTAGGACCATAGAAAATATAAAGCAGGAAGATAACTTCGGGGCACAGAATGCTAAGTGAGACGTGTGCTCTGCAAAGAATCGATATGGATTTTCTAGATATTGATTAACATTAAGATTAAGCTCCAGTTTTATTACATATAAGCAATGCTTTTAGGACATCTTGCATTCTTCTACAAAGCCTATATTCCAATTCAAAGTCACCTTGCCACCAGATCACACATTTTAAATTTTCCAATCTGTTCTGCGTTAGGTTTAATGAAAGAGTTTTAAAAAGTTCAGAATAGGACTGGGACAAAAGTTTATATCAGAACGAATGCTCATTCTTTTCCTGAAGGAACTGTGCTTTGAAACATAGATACTTCCCCACAGTCAAAAAAAGATTTTCTCTTGATTGACTGGAATGACCATAGCCTATCAAAAAGTTCCCAGAGAGGTCAGCAATCTTCTGAAAGAGAGTGCTTGTGCGTCGGAACCCACTGCAACAGCTCAGGTCTGCTGTGACCTCGTGCTCCACGAGACCATCTCTTTCTAAGCGAGGACGCTGCACACAGGGTCACGTGTCTTCCACAGTAACTGAGCCTCTGGTCCAGTACGCTGAGCATTAGAAATGCAGGGGTTATGTTCTAGGGAGCTGTGTTAACTCATCTTAGACAACGGGGTGACACCGCAGTCGGTACCACCGGATAGATTCGATTCTTTTCTTTAGAAAAATCAAACACATTTAGGGAATCAGACTTTGGGTATCCTGAAATGGTATCGGGTACTCCACCAATTCCAACGAGAAACCAGGATCTGGCACTGGGCTTGGCACATAGTACTTGTTTTTTTTTTGTTTGTTTTGTTTTGTTTTTTTATTTCAGCATAATATGGGGGTACAGATGTTTAGGTTACATGTGCATAGTACTTGTTAAATAAACAGTTATTTAATAAGTCAATGAAAAGGGCCACAAAAAAAATTTGAAACAAAGGTGATTATAATAAACAAAGTTTATTGATTAATCCATAAACATGACCTTTTTTTTAAAAAAAGTATAAACCAAATTACTACCTTTTGTTAATAAAATAAGGCTTTTCCTGGGTAGAAGCTCCGACTAACCGGTACAGTTCTTACAACGCTGAAGACCGTTCTCATTGCAGGCCGTGCACTTCAGGGCTTTGAAAGAGTCTGTAAAGCAGTTTCGGAACACGGACATCTTGCTCCCGTGGCACACGGAGCAGGGGAGGAAGCCAAAGCCCCCGCAGGAGGGGCACTCGTGCGGATGCTGCACTCTCTGCGTGGGGCGGCACGGGACAAGAGAGGACAGAAGGTGTGTTAGCATGAGCAACTCCATCGACCTTCTCATCTTTCTGCACCGTGAGTGGTCACAGAACAATATTGGCATAACACGGCCATGTACTTAAAATTCCCAGCCATTAATACACGTTAGACCCCAAATTCCCTGAAGCTCCCCTTCATCGCTCCATCGATGGATCTATAGTACAGACTCGGTTTGTAAAGGTTGGTGAATTTTAGGTTACAGGGAACATACCTTCAAGAAATTCGTCTTAGGAAAGCATCTATTTACAAACCAAGTAAGCCAGGAGATGCTTATCTGTATCAAAGGACAATACCTTTACTTTCCTTTTAGTATCTCTTAATAGTTTTATGCCTTTGTTATAGAATAGTTCTGCGAGTAGCAAGTCTGAAAAATCAGAAAACGAAAAGCTAAAGTGTAGAGGAGCCACTGTTAACTGAAGACCCATCGTTACACTGCACCTTTGAATATTGGTTTTTCTTTCAAAGCACTTTCAAATGCATTATCATGTAGAATCTTCCCCCACCTTAACTTCTACACATGCAGACGACTTCTTGAATAAAGACATAATTCAAGCATCATTATGCTCATTTTATATTTAAAGAAATAGCATAGAAACCTTAAGACATTTTTGCAACTTCAGAAAACTTCCGACAGTAGCTATCAGCCTTTCTACCTCAAGCAAAGATAAAGTATCTCTGATAGTATTTTATTTTATTCTACTATCTCTGATAGTAGAATAAAAATAACTAGGGTATTGTGTTGAACATAATATTTTGAAAATCATTCCAAGGCATTTCTATTTTGCTTTTCGGAGCACGTAACCTTTGCTGGAGTCCACAAGTGGCGTCCCTGAGGGAGATTAGGAGTCATTATAGAACGAATACAAAGAGAAAAGAAGTGAATTGATCCTGAACTTCTGACTTGGAAAAGAAGAATTTGCAACAATGTTTGAAAGCCTGGCTTTGTGAAGAAAAGAACTACTAAAATAAGTTTAGAAAATGCAGATCCATACATACACACACTGAAACACATGCTCGACATATTTAACATACACATACATACAAAATCTTCAGAGATTTTCTCTGAAGATTCATAATTGCACATATTAAAGTCTCTAAAAACTCCAACTCAAAAGAAACCTGATTAACTGGGTTTAACCCACCCTTTTCCCAACACATACAACTATGAGAGCCTTTTCTTCAGCAAATAAATATAATTCTCTCATAATTAGTAATCCATGGAATACACTTTGGGGAACAAACAAGGACAGGATTGCCTTAAAATTTAAATATTTACATTTATGTTCCCAGAACATTTTTCAGATAGACGTTCTCTGCATATGGCAAGATTTACTTGCAATTACAGTTTGGCTTAGCTATTATATCAAGATGGATAAACCCATATCATATCTCAATTTCAACAGCACAGAATTACTTCAGGGGAAAGTAGTGGTCTCCAATCTGAATGATGCAAACAAGGAACTTCAACAAGACTACAGAACTTTAAGGAGCTTTCAAAAAAAGATATATTCAATGTGTGTAGCAATTGGGTTACTTTGTAGGCAGATTTTTGTCATTTCTTTTAGGTAAATTCTTAGCAAAAATTTACCTAAAAGAAAAGGTACACGGGACTTAAACTTTGCATGATATTAAAATGTCTTTAGGAAGAAAATAAATATTTTGAGTAAAAACAAATCCAGTGATTTTTAGAAAAATATACTTCAAAAGTTAAATATATAAGATAATTAGTAAATAATGGTGTTCTTAGCAAATTTTAGAAAGAATGTGATAATGTACTAATAGATAGATCCTTGACATTTGTTATAGCTATGGCAGGACATATTAAAATATTTAATGATTTGTACAAGTGCACCAACTATTCAGAACAGATACTGGACCGGCCTGGGCCCTGAGTCCAGGACTTTGTTGGATTGTGAACAGATCTGGGTTTCAGGTAGAACAGAGTTGTCAAATTTTGCAAATGAAGATACAGGATGCTTGGTTAAATTTGCACTTCAGGGAGACTTCAAATAATTTTTGTATCAGCAGGTACCAAATATTGCATGGGATAAACTAAAAAATTATATGTGATTTATCCGAGGTTAAAATGTTAAGGGGGTATCCTGTATTTTATCTGGCATCCCTTATAAGGTAAGAGTTGACAGAGAAGAGGAGAATTGCTTGGGCATTTTGGGTAACAGCTCTGTACCAACCAGTATAAATTATTTTAATATCTTAATGAGTGCAAACATGTTTCAATACTCTCAATAACCACCACAGCTGTACCAGTGCACACTGGCTGGTATCAACTCCTGCTCTGACCCAAGACACTTGAAAATGACCAAATTCTTGAATAGTGTATGGTTTTCCCATAGAATATACTTGTGATTATAAGCAAAGAACAATAAAGCTGAAATAAAATGTGAGTGGTGCTAGGTAGCTTCCTAAGCTCATTTTCTACTTACATCACTCACTCCAGACACTATGCCCTTAGCGTATTTAGAATAGTAACTCAACAAAATTCAAAATTATTTTACATCATGAGCCTGTATCATGACTTATAGAAATTACTTTCAAAAGGCCCAAATACCAAATGTTAAATTCACTAATACTGAGAGTTTGCTATGTCTTTGTAATTTATCTCCTAGTCAGAACAAATGAATTTCCTAAAATAAAATTAATATGCAAACACTAAAAGCTACAATTTCATTTTTAAAGGAAATCACAAATAGACCACGACCATTCTAGAACAGTATCCTCAGAATCCATGCAATTCTAGGATGAGATCTCTCCTTTATTCAAAGGATTGTTGAGAAGATTCAATGAATTTATTCATGCAAAATGAATAGAACTTTGCCTGGCACAAGTAGGCATTCAATAATGTTAGTCATGATTAGCCATTCTTTTATTAATAAATCTCTATTTGAAAGGATTTTTATTAACTGCTATCTCAAGCTAAACTGATTGTTGTCACGTGACACAACGATTTCCTATAATCCTCAGAGTCATTTCATTCAAACACCTTTTCTATACGTAGCTTTCAGGTTTAAGGATTTGTCACTGCAGGACAGGGTGAGTGAATGGTTTCAATTCACGTGCTCATTCTGATGTCTTGGAGTACAGTGTCGGAAAGATTCTGAGACCATGTCCGTTCTCAAGAATAATTAGCTATTTCAGCCATAAACATAAAAAAAGGAAAGGGATGGTTTATATAGCATGTAGAGTCTATGCACATTCTCACACCAACATAATGTGATAGAGATTATCATTTCACAAATGAAGAAACAACACCTTTTAATGGGGAAAAAAAAATTCAGGTCAGAATGAGAATCATGGGAATTAGAGAGCTTACTTCAAGAGCAAAATCCATGGTCTTTCCTCTGTAATCACAGGTTTTAACTTTTATTTGCATCAGTTTTTCCCAAATGATAGACACTTGGGATCACCAATGCAAAATAGTGAAAGGATAAGAGCTATGATCAAAGCAAGGGTTGGGGGAGATGGGTCTGAAGTCTACCCTTCTGAGCTCCTCAATGCTCCATCAGCTCCCAGGAATCCCATTCCCACTGCCTCATCTGGCACAAGGCATGCCATTTTTTTCCACTAATAAAAATAAATAATTAGGTCTCTTCTAACCACCTGTTTCAAAGAGCACTTCCGTTATCCTGGAACTCTGGTCCCAACTTGGGGGTTCCCCAGAAAGAGAAAGAGCTGGCGTATGTTAGATGCCTCTGAGCCCTAAGAAGTCCAACACTTAAGTAGACAGTTTTATCCTCAGGTGGAGATAGAAAAAGAGCTAGAAAATTCCCCAAAGAACTTAAATTATGTTCCAAGATGGAGGCAGAGGGGATAACTGAAGTTGATGCTCGTCACTACTATTAGTAACAAAACAGACTTCCACTTTCAATGAAGAGGTTGATTACAGAAACTTTGACCTTCGGGCAGTTAAGAAACCACGCAGACCTGGTTAAAGATAGCCCATAGTTAGAGTACTGGTTTAACAGAATGTACCTCCTCTAAATAGTCACTTGGGGTGAGGCAAGTCACTTTGGGGTGAAATTCAAGAAAAAAGGAGTGAGAAATCATCCTCCCCTTTACCTCTTCCTGTTAAGATAACTTGGTGAGAAATTTCCAAAAACTAGATACTCGGTAGGTGAGACCTTTTCATGTATTCATTCATTCCACAAATACTAACATATTTTGAACGTCCACTAGTTTTCACTGTGCAAAGCATTGGGGAGATAGTATTGAACCAAACACTTCTCGCTCTCCTTAGGTCTTGAATAGGTCCTCTCAACTGAAGCACATAAGAAGTCCCATGTCTCTAACCAAGGACCAAACGGGCAAGAATATAAGGGTAGAGTTCATGAATGATTGTCAAACAGACTTCCCTTGCAGCATAAACTCAAATTTCGGGAATATGAAGAGTTCATCCCCCAGTTATTTAATGTAGACAAACAGGATGCTAAGATCAAGAGACTTCATGTCTTCTTTAAGATCAGGAAAGGAAGATCTTGTTATTTTTAACCTCAGATTATCTAATCCTATTCCAGGAGAGCTTTAAAGTCCCTAAAGTATGCTACCAAAGGGGAAGCAACTCATCTGAGTCTCCATGACCGTGTACCTCATCATCCAGATTGTCTATGAAGCAGTCTAACCCATGAAACAAACTGTCGAAAAGTATACACTTGGCATATAATCATCTCTGGATGATTCACCTCTGTCTATGTATTTTGTTTTAAACTAGATTTGATTCTTTAATTCAGCAAATGTTTGTTAAATGCCTACTAAACACCTCTCTGCCTGACCAATCTGTTAAAAGAAACAAATAGAATCTTTCCTAACCATCAGTGTTTTTGGCATCCTCCATTTTCCAGGGTGGGAAAGAAGCCACTAAATAAAACGTAGACACAGAGAAAATTTGTAGCTCATAATCCTAAATGGATAAGCCTGAATGTAGGAGCCCGATTCTTGAACCGGTAGGGATGAACTATCATAAACCTACTTATTAATAAATAGGTGTTTCGAGTTCAGAGAGAGGTAGATGACGTTGTCTGATTCCCCAGGTGAGTAGGTGGTGCTCCGATGCTGTAGCCTCTGAACATGCCATGTCTACCCCCCCGGGAGGGGCCATCACACAGAGCTGTACTTCGCAGAGGCTCAGGACAATCTCTGACAGCTCCAATGCCCAGTGCGGACAGCCTGTGCCATTTTTGACATTCTCCGTGTGTAGCTGGAAATCGTTCCTCTGTTCTTCATGAACAACAAATAAGCAGTCATCAGCCCTCAGGGAGAATCAGAATAAGTAATTGTTATAAGCTTTACCAGAAAAAAAGAACACTGTGTTGGCAGTCTCAATAGTAATGATGACAAAACTGTTTGCTCATATCTTCAAAAAAAAAAAAATAGCAAGGTGAAAGCTTACCTAGAGCTTCTCTGCCATCTGAGATCTTTAATCCAGCGTCCACCAGAACCAGCGATATGCTAATGCATCTCAGAGCTCCCCCGGCTCTCTCTGCATGGACACCGACAGGATCAGCTATCCGTCTGATTGTTTTGGGAGGACTCTTTATGCACCTTTTTGCTTCTAATCTCTAGCTTGTTTATTTATGTAAATAAATATATAAATTTTAATAAAAAATGGTGTTTCCATTCATCCTTTTATCCATGCATTCTCCTTCATAAAATAATGATTTCTCTTTCTTTTTATCTCTTAATTGCTTTGCTTCCTCCAAAAAACTTTGGATAAATGAGTCATTCATCTATTCCTTCAACAAATATTTATTGTGCCTATTATATGTCAATCCACTTGGAATTCTAGGCACTTGAGATAAAAGATAGAAAAAAATAAATGAGAATCCTCGTGCACATGGAGCTCATATTTTACTGGGAGTATGACCTGCAGATCGTCATTTCAGGAACAAAGTCCCTGTAGGTGGAGCCAGCCCTATTGAGCCCAGGTCTCCATATCGACTATCCCACGTATCACTGGCTTCTGCCATTTTTGGCCAGTTATGCAAGTTTGAGGCCACTGATAATCTTCATCATCCATTCAGCTTCCCAGAACAATTTTCACTTGGGCATAATATATGCTAATATTCTTCGGCCAGGAAACTTGAAATTATTTGCTGACTCCATTTCTGAGGTCCCAAATCCTCCTTCCTCACCATCACTTGGGATAACTGCTGAAAACTGGGACCTGAATTAAGAGGACCATGGGTTGTCACAGACTACCCTGAAGCAACCCAAGCAAAAGCAAACTGGAACTTGGTAGGATCTGTTAGCTTCTCTCCAAAGTTATCACCAGTGACCCACATTCCAGGATGTACCACTAGCATCAGAGCCCTGAGTCAAAATCTGGTCTGTTCCCTGGACTTAATACTCTGCTAACTTCCTAGTAAGCTGTCACCCAGACCATGTGCCCTGTTCACAATAGTCAGATTTCCCAGACACCTACATGTCACTTAATCTGAGAGTCATGGCAACATAAATTCATGAATTCAGATTATGGATTTGGGCTCACACTGATTAGAACCAGGATCAAACATTGACTATTGTAAGGTCTCAAGCAAGTGATTTAACCTTCTCCACGCCTCCATCCCCTTGCCAGTGAAATGGGGATAATACTAATAAAAGAACCCACCTAATAGAGTTGTTGTGAGCCTTCAATTGCTTAATACATACAAAATGCCAAGAATATCACTTGCTACATAGGAAGGGTTCAATTGTTTCCTGTCTCCTCTTTCCAAAATTCTTTGAGCTGAAGGAAAAAGAGAGATTACTTTATCTATCATGGTGGTGTTAATTAAGTTGTAGAATTGAGGAATTACAGACTCAATGGAATAAAATTCCCCAGTAGCTAAGTCAATTATTATTCATTATTCTGTTTTTTAAAAAAAAGATTAATGAGGGACATTCACCCTCTAAGATTGTAAAAGAGGCTATTAAACTATCGAAATAAAAAAGTATAATATTGGTAAAAGATATAGATTAACCAAATTACATAACACTATTTATATAAACTTAAAATGTGCACAGAAAATAATAATAAACATTAACCTAGTTAAATCGTTTAAATAAGGAGATATACATTAACCTAAATTAGTGGCTTCATGGGATTGGAAGAGTATATGGAAACAAAAAGAAAGAAAGAAATTCATTGATGTATATTTTTTAGCTGAGAGGAGTTTTAGGACATCAAATACATCTCCTCATTTAATAGCTGAAGAAATCAAGACCTGAGAGGTGGAAGAATTTGCCCAAAGTTACACAGCCATCAACAGAGCTGAGCACGGAGCTAAAATCCTCTGATTTCCAAGTCATAATACTTCAAAAATTATAAACCATGAAAATTTAAACCACTCTTATAAAAATGAGCTGAGTCTCTGAATATATTCTATGACTTTTGAATTTAGAAAACAAGTCATGGCAGGTTCTTATCCTAAAGCCCAGGCATCTCCTTCTCCATAAGCACTTTCTCTGTGGCTATCATCCCCACTGGACCACAGTGTCAAATGTAATGCTATTGTTTTCATTATGGCATAAGCTGACACAAAATTTTTCTGAGTTCTTGGTCTATGCATACAGTATGTTGAGAGGGCATCATTGTCTCCCTTAGCAAAGTGTCTGTAAATAGTAGATACTAAATAAATATTTGCTGAATGAATGAATACATTATGTTTTCCCTCTGCGCAAGATCACAATACAAAGAAGACATGATTTCTATAAATGATCACATAATTCATTTGGGGCATAGTCAAATACCCAAAGAAAGATAGTACAAGGAAGATTTTGATAAGCACCCAACATAAAGAGGGTTATAGGAATTGAAGAGTGTGGGAGATCAGAAATGACTGTTGGAAGAAGTGATTTTGCAGATGAGCCCTGAAGATGGTGTAGGAAATAAGGAATCAGAATAATAGCATTCCAGATAGACAGAACAGCTTTCGCGAGAAACCACATAGTTCTTTTTACTGAAGTGGAAGGAATGAGAGAGAATCAAAAATAAGGCTGGCAAAGAGGACTAGAGCAAGAAGAGCTGATATTGGCGTATAAATATTGGATGACCACATGGCCTAGTTCACCTAGGAAAGTCCTGTTCCACGTTTGCTGACACAGAATAATCACTAAGGCACACTTTTCACTCTCAAAATATTCCCGTCTAGACAATGAAGTATATGATCTTCCTACTTATAGGGAGAAACAGGCTAATCTAATAATTTAGCAAGGGCTTCCTGGTTGCATATCAATTTAATATATCATGCATTTGAATAAGTATTTCTCCGATGCTGTAGTTGTAAATATAGGGAACAAAATTAAAATGTGCTTTTTTGGAGAAATAACTTTCTCTTTAATCTTTAGAAATGATGTAGGAAGATCTTCCCGTATGTAAGAAGATACATGGGAAAAATAAAGTTTAAATGAAAAATTTTAAATGTGCTTCGAGGCAATTGCCTAACTCAGAATACTTCATCAATGGCTGAATTACAGACAATTAGGCCCAAATAAAGCTGATCGTGACATTCACCTACTAGTAAGAGTTGCGATAAGTTAACATTAAAGTCATTCTAACTGGAGCAAACCTAACAGCAAATGGCATCAAATTAAAACCGCCACGTGTATCCTGCTACACAATGTGTAAGATCACTGAGGGAGGAGATTCAATTAGGAAAACGCAATTATCACACAATCAGAATGTGTTCGACATTTTGATTACTATAAATAAGTTGCTAAAAGCACAATTACCTCAATTTTGGTTAAGAGGTCTTGCAGTTCTCCTGATTCGTTCATTGACAAAATTTTCTCAGCACCCTATTAACAAGAGAGGGTGGGGGGAAAATCCATTCTGTTAGTATTTGAGAAAACAGAGTTCTAGCCAGGAAAGCTTAACCCACAAAATCCTGCACGTGATTCTTCCCTTCCGAGCTGAGTAAACTCACAACCAGGAGGCCAAGGGGAAGAAACTTCTCCTTGCTGCCACGTACTCTATCTGCTAAGGCTGGCTGCAGTCACGGGGAAGGCTGCTCTCGGGAGGGGAGCTCCGGGAAGCCACAGCCGCGGGTTTACGTCCAGATATGGAAGCGGCCGGCGCAGCCTTCAGGGTTGTTCAGGGAACCTGGAGCCAGTCTATCATCTGGGAGAGGAGCCTTAGAGCAAATTCCCAGCCTGGATTGTCTCTGCCCTGCCTCAAAGCAGTCTTGGACACGCTCTCCTTAGAGTCACACATGCAAAGATATCATAACAGCAGCCAACAGCAACGACCAACGCTAATTAAGGACACGCGTGTGTTAGGCACCAAACACCATCTCATTTGACGTAGTAGACTCTGTTATTAGCAGAAATTGAGCCTCAGTGAGATTAAATAACAGTTCCAAGGCCACCCAGAGAGGAAGCAGAGAGGGAATTTGAACATAGGCAAAGGATTCATGCCAGAGTTGATGTTTTTAACGTCTTAAACATTACGGGAAAGTGGAGGAAGAGGGCAATGTGTGCACCTTGATTTTCCCGAACAAAATCGGTTATTCTCTCCTCTGTGATCTTAGACCACATTGTGATCCGCTGCACAGCAAGTCCACTGGTGATTACCGGGCCCGTGACTTCTCCAAGCTCACGGCATTTTGTGTGGTGCACCACAGACAATAAGTATTCGCTATATTAATTTCTTCAGAATTTTTGTAGTAAATACAGCATTAAATTCCAAACAGGTGTTTCCTATAATGATGATTTAAAAAAGAAAAACAAGCCAGGGCATACATCCAAATGCACCTTTGTGAGATGCAAGAGATCAAGCAGATGTGATTTGATGGTAAAACGCCAGATACCTGGAGGAGTGAGAGAGACGGATCCTACGTACACGATTTCCTCCATCGCTGCTCTCAGAGAGACACCTGATGGGAACTGAAGAGCAACCGCTGGAGGCTGCACTCTCTGATGAGGACCAGGAGGCCAGGACCCTGGCTGACAAAGGACCCTTCTGCCATGTAGTCAGGAGAGCAGATGGCAGGGTTGGCACTGAGGGAGCTCAGCCCTCACCTAGCGTGGTGCCTGCCAAAGGACGTGCTCAATAAATGCTTGTTGCTGTGACGACCATGCCCACCGAAAATGGGAGGTTACATCAACTCTGCCTGGAGATGGGCCACCTGGGCCCTGCTGACAAAGTCAGAATTTACTTGGGAAATCAGCTCTGGATCTTTTCCAGTGCACGAACAGACTCCACCAGGTCCCAGGAGCTCTACAACAAACACTTAGGCCTGGAAAACGTTCAAAGCAGGTGTAACACTATCCCCACCAGTGTCTTTAAAAAAAGGCAGTAAAGTCTCCCGTGGATAACCCCATCCTAAAGAGCATGGTTTTCTGTGTCCCTGGCGGGAAGAATTAAATGCAAAATTAACTAAGCTGGTTGACTTGTTTTTTGCAATTATGTAATACAGACCTTTGGGTGTTAGGAAACGCCTGTGAAAGACAGTGGTTTTGGTTTCATATAATTAGTGCCGAGCCGCTCTTGTCGGCGTTGCTGTAAAGAACAGTTTCCCATAGAGGCCAATCCTGACTTTTTATAATAAAGCCGTATCGTCAAAGTAGATATCGAGAGGATGTATTATTTGCTTCTCTATGGCGGAAGGCCTTCCCTCCCATTCCTTTAAAATTAAAACAGTCTTTAGAATGATAGGAAGCATATTTGAGTTTGGTGGCTGAGAGTACAGACTCGAGTTTGGAAAGCCCTGTTCTAAGCTCTGCTCCAGCATCTCCCAGCTAGGACACTGGGGTAGGTTTCCTGACCTCTCATAGCCTCCATCCCTGTATTTACAAATTGGCGGTAACAGTAGTATTTACCCCAGGAAGCCAGGAGGACTTGGTGAGATTCTGCAGTAAAGCATCAATAAATGTAAGCTTTTAAAAAAGCGTGATTCTCTTCTACTTTAAAATGTAGGTTTTATGATGATTTGGGTGTGGTGAGGCCAGCAGACCAGGAGACGATTGCTATGGAAAAGAGAGTTTGTACTCACAGTTCCCTAGAGGAGAGGGCATGGCGCTCCGTGCACCGGCCACGGGGGAAGTTCTAGGGTCACACAGGAGGCACAAGGAGATAGGGGACCATGTGGAAAAGAGCCTTTATCGTGGTCTTCATGGGAAAAGCCAGGCAAGGCACCATAAACGGGTTAGGATTGGCTAGTTTAAATCACTTCAGTGGGCTCTGGGACTCAAAGGCTGGGTCCTTAATTGTCTGATTCCAGGCCCTGCGGTGATTAGGGAGGACAGAGAGCAGGTAGGAGCCCCCAGGTGGGGCTCTCACGAGCTTGTTTGCATTTCGAAGGCTCACTCCAGGACAAGATTCCCTCTTTCTGGGAATCAGATAACACTAGGGAGGGCAGACCCTCCAGGGTCAGCGAGGTCCCAGATGTCAGAGCATCAGAAAATACAGGCAATAAAAAACAAAAATCAATACATTTTCGGCTACACCTTTTTATTATTCCCTTCTGCCGTAGATTTTAGATAGAGCTGGAACACTAGCCCAGACATTGCCTGATGTAAATAAAGACACAATATTTCTGCTCATTAGAATCGCAATTTGCCGATCTACTCTGTGATTAATAACAACCTTCACCAAATATTTGAAATTTCCCACGGATAGGGAAAAAAAAACGCAGGACAAAATAGCATATAGGTAAACCAAATTTCAACTTTCAGTGATCTAGTTTACGACATAATTTATCTAAAATGTACTTTATCTACAGGTAATAATCTTCTATTAATGTAGACTATTTGTACATATATATCAATTAAAGTATCTATACACGACATACAAAGAATTAAATTTATTTGTTCAATAAATTTTCCAAATGGCTACTGAGTCAAGACAATAAAAGACTGAACTGATGTACTGGGAACTGAGAAAAAAGAACAGAAGTAAGCAATATTCTACCAAATAGAATGCAGAATATTTGCTGGCCAGGAGATTGTTACCAAAGGTGCCCCTCCCATTGTAAGGAATGAGAAAGAGAGGAGTATGCATACATATTGTGAGACAATCATATTTTACTAATAAGCCTTTTATTAATATAAAATATTAAATCATAAGATGTATAGTATCTACCAGAGTTTATATTTTTATGAAGTCAGTATGTTATTTTACCATATTTTGTAGTTGTAATTTTGAGGGGTACATTACAGAGTCATCTTCAAAATAAGATAATTAAGGATGACAGCTGTCTACAATAAATCTAAATTTGTAGGGAGTAACGGTTTTGCTGTTATAAATTCACAACACAATGAATATTTGACAATTTGAAAGCAAAAATAAAACGTGATCACAGGAAAATCTGTTGTTTACTAGAATTACATAATATATTTTCAAAGTACGTAGATTATCAGTCAGGATTTCTTTATTGCGTAAATGAAAAGGTCCACGTATCAGAAAGCACAAGTTAGAAAAACTAGCAAGATTGATTCGCCAAGTAACTTTAGGTCAAAGTTAAAGATGACTTATTAGGGTCATAAAATAGCACAGGATGTAGTAAATTTAGGCCTTTGCCTTGTTCTCTGTCACTTTGTAACCAAAGCTATTCCTACCCTGCCATAATGTGTATTTTTTAATCAGACAGCATTAGCCACAGCAGAGCAAACTACAAGTCACAAGGACAGATGATTGTAACTTTATTTATGACAGAGAGAGATTTCTGTGGCACTACGCATAAAGCAGGATTTATAGATAAAATTAAATTTCCACTTCACTTCCTTAATAATTTTGTTTTCATGGTAACAAAATCATTGTGACCCCTAAATTTCATCTTTAAAAACATACTTGAAAAAACATATAATTTTTTTCTTCACACTTGTAAAGTAACAACAGTCTGAGAAAAATAATATTCATTCTTTATGGATTAAATGCTACTTATGATGAAGCAGCATAATGAAGAAATCTGAAAGCTCAAGGATGTTTATGTTTGAGGTGTTTTCTGGTAAGACTCGTGGTAGTAGATTAAAGCTTTTTGCGTGACATCAGCCTGGAACTGGCTAGGCCCATTAATTCTTCAAAGATAGTGCTCTTTTTAATCCCTTACGGACAAAATAATCCACATTTATGTGACGTGCTGTTCCTTGCCTTAGAAGGGAAAAGTCGTTAAAAATTTAAAATGTCGTTGCCTAATTTAAAAATTCATTTAATGACCCAAAGAGTGGCGTATACATCATACTCTTTTTTAAGGCAGCTAATGTATTGGCATTTTAGTAAGATTTGTACCAAGTGGCTTTCCTCAAAGTCACCAACTCAGCCACATACGTGGAATTGTAGGTACGAGCTCCTTGCAGTGAGGATGTCGTGAACTGGAGACTCCTAGAGGATGGTGTTATCACATAATCGTGCAAATACCTATTTCCAGGACAGTCTAAAAGAATGGGGGAAAATAATATATACTGCTGTTTTCCTTTTGAACAAAAAAAGTTATTTCCACCAAAAATGTTTTTAAATGGATCATTTCTGCACGTGCAGAGAAAATATGCACAGAGGTAGGAGGGGCAAGATGGTGGAGGAGAAAAACCACCAGCAGGAGCCTCTCTGCGAGAAAGACAGATTTTAGAAGAAAGTGGAAAAAAAATAAACAGGCAGACAAACACAGATCGGGTGAGGGTCGGAAGGAAGGGTGCCTGAAACCACAGGAGACTCCACGGGAAGACGTTGCAGAGGAGAACTGGAAGGAGAAAGGCCTCCGAGAGGCCTGGAGACCAGCGACAAGGGTAGGTGAGCAGATAACTTTTCCCTCCCTTGCATCTCAGACTGCTGGTGGGCTCCTGAGCTGTTGGAGAGACCTGCCAGCACCAGCTGAGAGATGGCTGCCGTCAGTGAACGGTGGCCTCTTGCAGACAGGGCACCAAGTTCCCAGCTCCCTCGGGCACCTCCTGGCCACAGACCCAAGCCAATTGGCAGGTGCCATATTGCTTCATTCTCCCCTTCCCCTTTCCTACCCATGGCTGCTGAGAGACACAATTTAGCCACCACCTGGAGACATCTGCAGGGAACAGAACCTTTCCTTTTGGGGCCCTACAGTGGATGAGGGGTACTCAGACTGTGAGCTCCCTGCCCACCAGCCCTCCAAGGTGCTGCTTCCCTAGTGACTTCAGGAGAACAAGGAAAATTCTGAGGTGGAAAGACATTGATTCAGCTTGAGCACCCAATGGGTGACTTGAGACCAGCACTGGCAAGGTCAGGGATTGATCTCCAGGCCCAAAGGACGACTGGCCTGTAGACCAGATTCCTTACACCCAGGTCTCGATAGCATTGCCCTGGGGCACAGAAAGGATATTTGTAAATGAGCCTACTGAGGTATGTGTGCCTTCAGGGGCAGATCAGCGTGCTTGGGGGGCAACCCTTCTCCCATGGGAAGGCTGTGTAGTCAGCCCAGGCTGCAATCCTGCCAAGGAAACTCCTGGCCCCCCACATCACAGATAGAGGAGATCCACTAGCTTGAGGTC
>CAUYSK010006054.1:0-33061 GCA_963575035.1 Avahi laniger | reverse complement strand
AAAATAAATATTTCCCTCTACATTTAACTCTAGTATCAGAAAAAAATGTCAATCCATAATAAAGTGCAAATAACCATTGATCACAAGTCTGGGAAGGCAATAGGGATGGGTGAGGACTGAGGCAAAGTGGAAAATAGCTCCCTCTCCCCTTGCCCAGCCGAGGGGGCAGTTATCTCTCAGCTCCTGCCAGGCACCCTGATTTTTCAAAAGAAGCTAGAAATGCAAGATTTTTTTTTTTTTTTTTTTTTGAGACAGAGTCTGACTCTCTTGCCTGGGCTAGAGTGAGTGCCGTGGTGTCAGCCTAGTTCACAGCAACCTCAAACTCCTGTGCTCAAGCAATCCTTCTGCCTCAGCCTCCCGAGTAGCTGGGACTACAGGCATGCGCCACCATGCCCGGCTAATTTTTTCTATATATTTTTTAGTTGTCCGATTAATTTCTTTCTATTTTTAGTAGAGACGGGATCTCGCTCTTGCTCAGGCTGGTCTCGAACTCCTGAGCTCAAACGATCCACCCACCTCGGACTCCCAGAGTGTTAGGATTACAGGCATGAGCCACCACGCCCGGCAAAACGCAAGATTTTTTATGTGAAAATGCCCAATTTCTCACTGTAGCAATCAGTTCTATTTTTTAAAACCATGGAGGTCAGAAAACAGGTCCTTGGCAGAATTTAGTGTGTAAGGGTCATCAGCTGTAACCTCTGATGCAGGAAAAAAAAAAAAAAAATCAAGAACCAAAACAGCACACAGATATGATTCCAAAATAGAGATTTATTTATTAAGGATTATTTAGTTTCTGCATAAAAATCACCAATTGTTCCTCATTGGGTTTTTTTTTTAAATACACATCAATTCTTTTGGGGTTGCTCTGTTTGCCCCAACACTTTAAAAAATACAGCTCTTTTTAACACCAGGAAGGACAGTTAAGGCAGTGAGGCGTTTCCTTGGGTCTGAGCGCTGGGAGGTTCATCTCTCCCCCTCGAGAGGATGCACATAGTAGGTAGTTTCTTAGGTTGGAAAAGCTGTTCCTGAAGAAAATAATTATGCAGAAGAATTCACATACAGCCATCCGTGGCCAATCGTTTGGGCCCCATTGCTTTAAAAGAAACGCCTCTTGGTCATCAAAGGCTTGCTGGTTGGTTTCAGCTGTTAAAAAAAACTGTCTGGCAAAAGACCGTCGGAAGGAGCACGGTTTATAATGACACCGCTGTGAGGTCGGGCTGCGAAGACCACATGAGAACGCACACCAGTTTGCTTTTTAAAAAGATCCCACAGTAGGAGCCCTGCATAATTTCAAATCAAACTCTTCATAGTTCTTAAAATACCCAAGACATCATTCGGTGAGATCCCTAGGAGGACACGTGCTTATTTTTAAAGTCAGATGGATGACACCATTTCCCCAGAGTCGTGTTCCTTGTTGGAGAAAACAACAACAACAACAAAAAAAAACCCTAGGACTTGATTGATTAGAAACGTTAATCGATTTTTACCACACTGAAATGAAGGTATAAAGTCAGTCTGTGCTGCCGTGAAATTCGAAGGAGATTTGAAAGTCAGGTCGTTATTTATTGCTCCGTTAGAATACATCAAAAAAATGGACTTTTGAAAAACCAGGGCCATCCCCTGCGGGTCTGAGCAGGACCCTGGGCGGCTTGCGGGGGACGCGGGCCAGGGCGGCCCACCGGCTTGATTCACAGTGATCCGGGTTCGCCTATTTCTGCAGGGGGCCGCGTGTCGGGGGGCGTGCCTACACCTTGTAGTTGAGCTCAGCGTTCATCTTGGTGTACATCTCGTAGATGACATCGATGGTGGCCGTGTAGTTGACCAGGAAGAGGCGGATCTTCTCCAAGCACTCCTCCTCCGTCACGTTCTGCCCCTTGGAGAGCGCTTTCAGGAAGTCGGACTTATAGGGGGCCGCGTACAGCGCTGCCTTGAGACGGGCAAGAGGGGGGCAGGCACAGCGTTAGCGGAGGCTGAGACACCAGGCCAGCACTCAGGGGTCTGGGAGGGGACATTCCCAAGGTCTGTGTTGGGCAGGAGTCTGTGCTATTCGTGGCGTTGGAAGGGAAAGGAAAAGGAAGATGTATGTTCCCTTCTACCCCCGTGCAGGACAGCCGGAAGGACATTGGCTTTGGGGACAGACAGACCTGAGTGCAAATTCCAGCTTGTGCCGCCGACTAGCTGTGAGCCTTGAGCAAGTTACTTAGCCTCTCTGAGCCTCAGTTTCCTCATCTGCAAAATGGGGATAATAATGGCACCTGCCTAATCAGGTCACTTTTATTAGGATTAGGGAGGTTGTGCAAAGTGTTCAGCCTAGCACCAGGCATACAGAAGGTGTTCAGCATAACACCAGGCACACAGTAGGTGCCCACTGTAGGTATACCTCTTCCTTCTGGGTTCCCTGCTCTGGAAAAGGTGAACTGCTTTTTGGGAAAACTCATTTTCTGAGCAGGGGAGATGACCACAAATCCATGCTGTGATCTCTCTTTTGTCCTTAGGGGGGCGACACTTCCCTGAATTTCAGGGCTGCTCTAATACTTGGAAAAGTGTGGAGAATCAGAATTACACAGAATTTCACAGCCAGAAGAAAAAAGATGCAACCGGATAAAAAGCTTAGGCTACGAGTTTGATAGGACGATGAAAGTATAAATAACGTTGCCTTTCCTAATAAAAGTAGCAATAGCTCTGATTTACAGAGTATAAACACGGGCCCTGCACGTTTCACAGGGTAACTCATTTAACCTTCCCCATGACCCTTTGAGGTCGGGCCTACTTCACACCCATCTGAAATGGGGAACTTAGGGTAAGAAGGTAGAATCGCAGTCCCCCATTTTTGTATTATGTGACCTCGAGCAAGGTCATTAACTTGTCACGGTCCTCAGCTGTGAAGCAGGGCTGAGAACAGGGCCCACCTCGTGCTGCGTTTGCGAAGATTACAATTCGCGGGTAGCTGCCCTGGGCCCAGTGTACAGGACGCGTGGTTTTTATTGAGGGGTGGATGTAGGGTTTGCAGGGGCCACCCACCTGATGGATGGCCCAGAGGTGGCCCTGTGACATTCCCCATGACCGGCTCCCAACCCAGCGTGCCCACGACCTGTGGGGGGGGTCGCGCACAGGGGGACGAGGTGCAGCGAGAGGCGGGTGGCCGGCAGCAGCGAGCAAGGTACACTCAGGGCCTTGCTGTGTACACTCAGCAAGGTACACAGCCCCCAAGTGGGCCTCTCAGCCCGGTGGCCCTAGGGGCCCTCAGCCCACCAGGCTGGTGCCGAACCCCTACTTTCAGGAGCCCTGGCCAGTGTCACCCCAACACAAGCCACCAAGAACCCTGAGGGCTGGTGTCCTTCCAGCATATGTCCCCCATGGGGACAGAGGCCCTCCTTCCCCTCCCTGCCCAGCGTGAGAATGCAGGCTGAGTTCCAGGGGCCAGAGAGGCGGCCACCATCACCCCGAGTCCTCGGTCTTCACCGTGGTGTCTCCCAACCGCCCTCAGTCAGGCCTCCCGGGCGTGCGGCACCGAGACAGACACCGCGGAGCACCTACGATGACATCCACCACGGCCACGAATAGGGCTGGCCGAGCGCGCACGGGGGAGACCCCTCAGCGCACCAGCCTCCCCCCGGCTGGCCAGGGCAGCCCTTCCTGAGCCCAGCGGGGCAAACGCAGGCTCCAGGAGGCCACGGCCAGGCAGCGGCGGAGCGTCCCTGCAAGCTGGCAGTGCTTTTGGGCCCGCGGGGTGGCTCACCTGGAAGATCTTCTGCACGATCCAGCCGTGGTACTTCTTGAGGGCCATCTCGTAGGCCTTGGTGGCATTGACGCGGATGAGGTTGGGGTGGTTCTCGTCTCGCTCCCCGTCACAGATGCTCTGGAGGAAGACCTGGATGAAGCGGAGGCCTCTGCGGCCCGCAGAGGAGACGGCGCCTTAGGACCCTGCGTGTTCCCCCTCGGCCGTGAGCTGGCACACCCCTGTCGCGCGGGCCCTGCTGTGCCCTGAATGAAGCCGGGAATACGCACACACGGAAGGGGGCGCTGTTCCTGAACTGCTATCGACCTGCTCAGAAGCCCAACTCGGCATCTCTCGGGCACCTTCTCTCCACTGGGCCTGGTGCTGGCCTGTGACAAGGGTCCCGCTGGCTATAAGACCCCCGAGGTGGGGTCTGGGTCTGCCTCGTCCGTTCGTGTCCACATGGCCTCTCATGAGCCAGCACGTGGCAGGCAGCCATCGCTGCTTGAGGAATGACCACAGCACTGGCCTTCAAAGGGCTCTCGGCCCACAGACTGTGGACACGCTGGCGAGACTGGCCCCGTGCCTGCCTGGGCTCCCCGCCTCTCCCCTGCAGTGGAGACGACCTTTCTGAATCTGCTACGTGGCTCCCTGAGCCATTCCCTGTCCTCCCACGGCCATTTGAGCCCTTCTTCAAGGAGTAGGTGATGCCGGAGGGTGTGGACTCCAGCAGGGAGCCCAGACCAAAAACCTGACCGGTGCCGGCCCCTCGTGCGCGTGGTCTCATCTCTTGCTCCCCTCGCTCGGCCCTGCGGAGCTGAGCTCAGCACAGTCAGCCCATTCCACAGAGGGAAGCACTGAGGCTCCCCCAAGAGACTCAGTCACAGGCCAGGACGTGAACCCAGCCTGTCTCGCCCCCGAGCTGGGCTCCTTCCTTCACTGCCTCTCGCTGTCCCCCTGGGGTCCCCAGACGAGCTGCTCTGCTCCCTTCCTGCAGCACCATGGGGATCAGGTCGGGGCCGGAGCACTGGGCTTAAGGACTGAAGAGTCTGTAGGTGGCAGGGAACAGTGTGGGTTCGAATCAGAAGGTCCCACCCCCAGCCCGTAGGATGCATTTGTGCAAATCAGATAGAAATTAGGAAATCCTTCTCCTCAAGGTGTTGTATTTTTGTCAAACTGTCATAATATACAAATCCACTTTGTACATGATGTGACCAGCCCTGAACAGGACACGTCTGTGCAGTACACAACACGCACAACTGTGCTCGGATGGCCTCCAGAAGCCCCCGCGGCTCCCGCTGTGAGATGATAGCTAGCACACCCGACTCACAGGGTGGGAAACTCGATCAGGCGCGCAGAGCTCAGCGTGATGCGCAGCATGGCGCACGAGCTCGCTTGCTACGCTCTGATGGGACTGCAACAAGCGAGTGTCGCTGTGCGGCAAGCCTTGGCCCTCGGGAGCCTTTTTCTCAGCCATCGATGAGCCTCACGCTGGAAGGGCTGGGGAGGGACCTTCCCTCCCAGCCAGAGCAGACACCTGGAGCGGCCGTAAGGCTTTGCCTCTCCCCCCCGTGGCACAGGTGGCCCAGGACCCATCACCCGAGCCCGTTACCTTTTCAGCCACATCAGCGCCAGCGTGGCTCCCACTCTGGGCCACTCTGCTCCGTGCATTTCCTTCTCCACCTCCAGGATGTTCTGCAGGGTCCGGAACTTGGCTGGGTTGGTGTCATACACAGCTTTGATTTTCTGAAATGGAGCACACGGGGTTTCCCCTTGGAGAAGCGGCCGCCACAGGCGCTGGCCCGCAGGCCGGGTGGAAGAGCGCCTGGGAGGCGCGTCCGACTCCTCCCAGCCTGCCAGGAACAGCAGGGACAAGGCTTGTCACAGTAACGACCACGACTGTGCACGTTTATGGAGCACCTGCCACGAGCTGGGACGTGCAAGGTCCTGACGGGCACTGCCTCATGTTATCCTCGCGGCCACCCTGATGTCGCTCTGTCCTTATCCCGATTTACAGATGAGGACGCTGAGGCTCAGAGACGGGCAGTGACGTGCCCTAGGCCACACAGCAGGTCCAGGTAGTGGGCCCCAGCCGCAGCCACGTTCTCCAAGCACTACCGCCACCCAGTGTCTGAGGTGTCACTTTTGTGCACAGCTGGAAATAGGCTGTGGGTTCAAAGACGTCCAGGAACAAAGGCCTCTGAGTTGCAGCCAGGCAGGCCTGGGTCTCAGTCCCAGCTCTGCCACTTTCTTGCTGTGTGGCCTCAAGTGAGGCCTTCGAGCCCTCTGAGCCTCAGCTTCCTCACCTGTCGTCAGGGGACAGCAACAGAACCAGCCTCTAAGTGCTGCTGGGATGAAGAAATGACATGACACGGCGTGTCCCAAGGCCTAGGCTGGGCCCTAACTGGGTCCCCGTGGGGACAGGGTCTACGGCTGGGGGCACGGCATTGGGGACTCCAGGACTGGGGACGGGGAGAGCCGGGCCGATGTCACACGTGGGCTTTGGCGTTCAGCTCTTATTCGGGGCGAGTGGATGAAAGAATCCGCAGGGTCCTGGTCGGGCCGACTCTGTAGACCCCCCTCCCAGCCAGGCCATGGCCAGGCGGCGGGAGGCGAAGCAGGACCTCGAGAACCCTGAGCCCCGAGTCGGCTGCGCTTGGGGCCACGCCCGTTCCCACGTCTCTTCCCCCTTCCTCGGGCTGGGCGCTCGCGGCTGGGGGCCGGGCGCTGGGGACCCCAGGAGGGTTTAGATCCCGACGCAGGGGCCAGGGCTGCGGCTGCCAGGCCGCGAACGTACCGTGATGTTGCCGCTTATGTCCGCCTTGATGGGAGTGAACACCGGGGACCCGAGGCAATCTGGGGACAAAACGAGAAGAGAGAGTGTCAGCTTCCCAACGAGGGTGACATCCAGGACCACCACGGGCCATGGAGGCCTGGGGGCAGGAGGGGAGGTCACCTGGTGTGCTGGGGGGAGGCAGAGCTGTCCACAGGGGTGACAAAGGCAGTGTGGGCGGGGCGCGTCCCCTCGGCTTTCCAAGCTTGCTGTTTCCCACTCGGCACAGGGCGCAACAGAACCTGCCACGGAGGTGTGACGCGGATGACTTGAAACAGCCCAGTTCCAGGACGTGCATTTTGCTCACCTCCGGAATCAGAATGTTCTTAAGTGGCGGCATTTTCCCTTTCTTGGAGGGTCATAATGTAATGGGGCCTTGCTCCATAGGCCTAGAAACTGCCTGGCAGTGCCCGGAACTCGGCCCTGTGCCTGCCTTCCCTCCTTTATTACCCCGTGGCTGGCTGTCACAGGCACCAAGGACATCACGCCACTCAGAGTGCCTTACAAAGGCCTGGTGTGGGGGAGACATGTGGGTTCTCTACTACGCAGGCTCCACGTGGACGTCCCCCTCGAGTCTGAAGACAGACAGCTGAGCGGCCCCAGTCCCTTCTCACTGTCCTCACTGCTGAGTCCACAAAAGTGGGCTCACTACGCCTGACACACAGCCCGGGGGACAAAGACCCCAGAGCAGGCCAGAGGCGGGTACCGAACCCACAGGAGGGAGACGCCAGTACCCTCAGTGTGGGTGCCAATGGACAGCGGGGACGGAGGGCTGCGGGAGGAACTTCTGCAGGCCGAATTCCACCCCAGGTGACCCAGCACACCTGGCCACCCATCTGGAACATTCTAATTGCAGCTGCGAAAGGAGGTGCGAGGGGGAAAGAGCATTAGACACTTTAGCCCAGGGGGAAGGAGGTGGGCTAGGGATGCAGACAGACGGGCTACGAATCTTCGTCCCTGCTCCCCGGCTCAGCACGCCTCCTCGCCTCTGTGTGCCTCAGTTGCCTCATGTGTCAGATGGGGCGGCAATAGTACTTATCTCGCAAGGTTGTCATAGGAACTAAAAATAATGCATCAGGCTGGGCAAGGTGGCTCACGTCTGCAATCCCAGCACTCTGGGAGGCTGAGGCAGGAGCATTGCCTGAGGCCAGGAATTTGAGACCAGCCTGAGAAAGAGCGAGGCCCCATCTCTACAAAAAATAGAAAAATTAGCCGGACGTAATATCATGAGCCTGTAATCCCAGCTACTTGGGGGGCTGAGGCAGGAGGATCGCTTGAGCCCAGGAGTTTGAGGTTGCTGTGAGCTAGGCTGATGCCACTGCACTCTAGCCCAGGCATCAGAGTGAGACCCTGTCATTCATTCATTCATAAATAAATAAATAAAATGATGCCATTGAATGCACTTAGCAGAGCACTCAGTGCATGGTGAACACTCAATAAATGGACTTTAATCATTTTTATGACTTTGTCTCATGACTAGGGTCAGGCTATGTGGTCCAGCAAATGTCGCCATGCGTGGAAGCCTCTGCTGAGCGGGAATCATACCCAGCCTGTGCCCTGTGTCCCCTGCTGCTCTCCACTCTCCTCTTAAGGTCCCTTCTTGGACCTGGGTGGCTGCCTTGCCCTGCTGCAGGCCCTGGGCTGTCTCCTTTCGGCGACAGGACCTCCTTCCAATGCCGGAGGTGGCAAATCTCCCCCAGGGGGCCGCGCTAAAGCCTCCCCTAGGGCGGCCCCATCAGAAGCTGCTCAGAGGCGCTGGGCCAGCGGTACAGGCAGCCCGGTCCTGGGTGCCCTGGTCCCCAGAGAGGCCTGCCAAGAGCATCGATGAGGTGACTACTCTACTCCACTCTCTAACCTTGCATGATGTGTCACCGACTCGAGCTCTGAGAGGGCAGCGACCAGGTTGTCCTGGTTCCCTGCTGTGCCCCTGGCACCCAGCTGGTGCCGGGCCTCAGGAGGTGCCCGGATGACATCTGTGGAATGAATGGGCGACAGGATCGTAAAGAACATGGCATCCGTGTGTGTGTTTCCCGGCCAGGTTCTTTGCCTATGCATCCTCTTGTAGTTCAGACCGACCCAAGCCAGTGGTTTTAAAGCACCCATCCAACCAAGATGGCAGAGGACACGTGAAGGGACTTGAGCCTCAGTTTCCCTGCTTATAAAATGGGAACCCTAGTAGGACATTCTCTGCAGTGTTGCTGTGCGGGGCAGAGGCGTCACACACACGAAGTGAGTGTTCAGAGGAAAGCAGGGCTTGGGGACAGACACCCATCGGCCATGGGTGGTTTATTGGCTTTTCTCAATGACTCGGGTCATTCAACGTGCGTTTCAGAGATGCAGAAAAATGTCATTCGGCGTCCTTGGCTCTGAAAATGGCTCTCGTGCAATTCTGGGTGGCCCCGCTCTGGCGGCGGGGAGAAAGGCTTTTTGTTCTGTGTTCTCCTGACAGTGCGTTCCGAGGGTCACGAGGCCACCATGGTCAGCAGGGGCTGGGCCCCCGCAGCAGCTGTCATTGTGTGTCGGGGCCACCGCCCAGGGCCAGAGCTCCCGGTCAACTGCAGGGGGAGAGTGTGCTGCCCCGCGTGCACTTCTGAGCCTGAAGCCCGGCACGAGCAGACAGGGGCGGCGAGATGGACCCCAGAAGAGACGGGAGGCGAGGCGGGGGCTGGGAACACGACCCCAGAATCCGCTTCCATCCCACGCCCAGCGGGAAAAGCCCCTCTGTGTACACCTCTGTGCACACGTCAATGTGCACACGGAAGTCGGTTTGGAAGCATCTGGAAGTGGGCCGCCTGTGACTCACAGGGCAGCGGCGTAGCGCTCTAGGCTTGAATCTCGGCTCTGGTGTGAGTGTGGCCAAGTGACATAACCACTCCAGGCTCAGGCCTTTCCCTTTGCACGGCCCAGAGGTGCTGCGCAAACAGGAAGGGCTCCAGGTGCGGCTGGGCTGACGCCTGACTCAACAGCATCTACCGAAGGCTCTCGGGTTGTGTTTGTCTTTGGTGCCGTCCAAGGACGCCAGCCCCAGAGCCCCTAAGTGACTTGCACGGGGTCACACAGTGAGTGCCAGAAACTCAGACACAATTACAGAGCCAAGGCTGGTTCAGCTGCACTCTCACCTTTCTTTCTAGAATGTTTCCGTCTGTTAGTGTGAACTCAAGGAAAATGGGAAAACTCTGACATCTTAAGATGATTTTAATTCCCAAGCACGCGGTGGCCTTTCTATTAATAACAGTGCAAATTCAAGCTCGTGCCTGCTCTGGATAGAGCACGACATGTTTCTCCCAGGTTACCCAGCCTTACCTTTCCTACAGAATGCAGCCCTGCCCCAAAACGACCCGTCTTGTTTGACCAGTTTTGCAGTTACCCCAAACTTGGCTTTTTAAAAAAATTGTCAGCAAACAGGCTCTTTAAAATGCCACCCAGAACCTGTCTGCCTGGAGGAAAGGAGGGCCCCTGGAGGGTTTTCTAGTTGATCATCTAACCTCCAGATACGACCCCATCATGTTACTTCATGGAACCACTCAAATGGACACAGCTTCTAACTACAGTAATGCCTTGGTGATCTGGAACACCTGGCAAATGGCCCCTTCTGGTCAGTGGAGATTTTTTTCTAAGCATGCTACTCAACCCAGAAGATAAAAAGAAAAGATCAATAAATCTGGTTATAAAAAACAGAAACTTCCTAGATGGCACAGGGGGGAAATCCTACCATCAATCAAAGCCAAACAACAAATGGCGGGGGAGGGTGGAGGCGGGAGTAGAGTCTATGTAATAAATACAGCAGATAAAAGGCTATTATCCAGCTGGGGGCGGTGGCTCACACCTGTAACCCTAGCGCTCTGGGAGGCCAAGGCAGGAGGATTGCTTGAGGTCAGGAGTCCAAGACCAACCTGAGCAAGAGTGAGACCTCCATCTTGCCAGGCTTGGGTGGCATACGCCTGCAGTCCCTGCTACTCAGGAGGCTGAGATGGGAGGATTGCTTGAGCATAGGAGTTTGAGGTTTCCATGAGCTCTGATGATACCATTGTACTCTAGCTTGAGTGACAGAGCAAGACCCTGTCTCAGAAAAAAAAAAGAAAGGCTATTATCCCTAATATGTAAAGAGATCTTACAAATCAATAAGAAAAAAAACAGTCCTATAGGACAATGGGCAATTCACAGAAGAAATGAAAAGATGCTTAATCTCAATAATAAAAAGAAAAGAAAATTAAAACAGTAAAATGTCTTTCATCTACCAAATAATTTTATGAACACACCAATCTTGTCTAGTTCAACCATTCTGGAGGGAACTCATCAAAATGTAACACAAACGTTCCTGCTTTCCTACAGAAAGCCAATTGTAACTTCCTCAGCAGGGCCAGTATCAAAACTATGAATTATGATAAAGGTGTGATCCAATAATGTGAGAGGCCCCGTCGAACCTTTATTAAGTGGCTCTAGACAAGGTGTCTTCAGGTTTTTAGGACAACTTTGGATATTTTTTAAAAATTGCTCTTGATGGTTGATGGCTACTTTGTCTGCAGTGCTTCGATTCTGCTAGATGCTTAGAAAACAAAGTGTCAGAATCACCCGCAAATAAGAGGAGACAGAAACCAAGCAGAGGTTTCACGCATGGCCCTCTGTGACAATTCTGTCTGGACAAGGGCCCTCCTGGGCTTCCTGCCTGGGTCTCTGCCACAGTTCAGATGGGTGACATTGCCCAGAAAGCAGAATCCCCCGCGAGCCAGCAGTCATCCTATGTCACGCAATCGGCAGACCCATTTCCTCCTTTTCTAACCACAGCTGAGTTGCCGAGCACCATTCGTTATGCTCCGAGCAAGACCACGGAACACATCTGGAAATTTCCATCCAAGCTGCCCCTTCAAACCACCATCTCTTAACAGCAAGTGATGTTCCTGACGTTGGGCGACAAGGTGACCAAATCGCACCGCCCTGGCCCACCCACCCTCTCATTTCATTGCAGGAATAATTTTCATTCAAGAACAAAAAACAGCCAGTTTTTAAGCGCAGCTTCCCGTTCAGCCTGTGTGATTCAGAATGGGCCGCACCTGACCTCATTCACAAATAACTACTTCCGAAGAGGAAGACCAGGAAGCCTGTGTCGCAACCAGTCGCCTGGTGTCGGCAGGTTCTAATTCAAATTCAGTTTTTTTCTTCGCGGCTGGATAATAAACTCCAGTTGTTAAACACATGGGGCAGGTTAACTTTACAGGTCCCGAGTTCCAAGGATCATAATGGGAGACACTCAAATTACAGCTGATGGAGATGAATCATTCATTAATCCGGGGGTGGGGGTTATCACAGATCAGTTTGCAATAAGGCCTATTTTTAAGAACCCCGAGAATGCCCACACTCCTAAAACTGGTTCCTGCTCTAACTTCTACTATCTAAAGAGGAAAGAAAATTTACGGAGCAATTTAAAATACTGCTTTAAACATTCGCCCCTATGACATGCCAACTCCTTGTCCACAATCGCCCTGTTCAGCAAAAAACAGCCTTGAACTGGGAATGCCGTTGGGACAATTATTTCTCTTACTTGCTGTGGGGCCTGGGAGAAATCAGTTAATGTCTCTGAGCCACAGTTTCCTCATTCGTAAAATGAGGCTAATGATGGACCCCTCCTCACAGGGTTGTTGTGAGGCTTGAATGAGGTTGTTTAAATAAAGGGCTTAGCATGGTTTCTTGCACCTAGTAAATGCTCAATAAAAAAGAAGGTGTTACTATTTATGCTTATTATAATAAATGACGATATAAATTACATCATCATCTTCATCTTTCCCAATAGGCAAAGGTTTTCTTTAGAGAGGATATCCAGAAAATACTGATTCCAATGATTAAGAAATCAAAGGAGAAAGAAAGGATGGGCTTCCATAGAACAGCAGTCCCCAACCTTTTTGGCGCCAGCGACCAGCTTCATAGAATATAATTATTCCACAGACTTGGGGGGGGGGCGGGGAGGGATGATTTGGGGATGATTCAAGTGCATTACTTTACTGTGCAGTCAGACCTCCCTGCTAATGACAATCTGTATCTGCAGACAGTCCTCAGCGCTAGCATCACCGCCTCAGCTCCACCTCAGATCAGCAGGCATTAGATTCCCATAAGGAGCACGCAGCCTAGATCCCTCGCATGCGCGGTTTCCAGCAGGTTCCTGTTCCTACGAGAATCTAATGCTGCGGCCGATCTGACAGGAGGCGGAGCTTATGCGGTGATGCCACCGACGGGAGCGGCTGTAAATACAGATGAAGCTTCCGGTGCTCACCGCTCACCTCCTGCTGTGCGGCCCGGTTCCTAACAGGCCACGGACCAGCACCGACCCGCGCCTGGGGGTTGAGGGCTGTAGCCATACAGCATTGTGTGTAATAAAAAATTCCAAAAAATAAAAAAGAGAGGGAGGAGGGAGAGCAAGAGTGATTGACTGATCGATACGGGTAAAATCAGCTGAAATCTTCCAGGCATAAAATGATGACTTCAGATGTGTTCCAGACCGTTGAAACAGAGATCTCAGAAGAGAGTGAAGCAGGGGAGTTGGGGGAACAGCAAGGCAGAGAATGAATCGTTTCTGAGCTCGGGGAAGTGTGAGTCGGCTGCTTAACCGCCAGGGCAGAAAGCAGAGCTTTTTATAGACCCCTGGAGAGGGATGATCCGCTGCTGTGACTTTGAAAAGCCCAGATACAGTTAACACTATAACAATTTAAAAAAAAGGGAGGGGGGCCCGGACAAGTGACACTGTAAGAATGTAATAAAAGGAATTAACATTCACCAGGGCAGGTTTTTAAACTGAAACAATGAAGCCTAAGACAAGAACCCAACATTTCCATTCTAATAAGCTCACTGAAATAAGCACGTTGTCAGGCCAGACAGAGATTTCCTATTATTTCCCCTCCCCCACAAACAGCACAAAAGGGTGAAAGGGGACCGTTTCTGCCCTGGAAGAAGGACTTCCAGCATCTTTCTGTTTCCTGATGTGGCGTGGGCCTCCCCTGCGACAGGGCTGGACCTGCTTCACAGAAGGTGGGCCCCTTTCTAGCTTCGCAACCTGGTCAACCTCAGTTTGCCCTTCTGTACAATGGTGCCTCTTCCTCCTGTTCAGTACGGTCATCGGGAGGATGAGAAATGAGTGACTGTCTAGTTCAACGCTTGCCCCCAGGAGCCACTCGGAACTGGGGCTGCGTGAGCTGCGGTCAGGGCCATGTTTACAAAGCCCTTTGCCATGAATTTCTTCCCATTCCCTTTCACTTTGACGTGGGCCGGGCCGTTGCCGGGTCCCAGGAAGGCCCCGCTTCTGCCCCTAAGGGACTCACGGTGGAGCATTGTCCCTCTAGACCCCGCTGTGTGGCTGACGAGGGAGGGGCTAGACAAGTCAGCAAGCAACAGCGCACACGCCATTGGTCTGTCATCTGCACGGGTCTTGGGGCCTTACGAAGGAGGGGGCCGGAGAGAGTCCTGACTCGGCTGGCCCCTGGCCCTGGCAGTCGGTCGCCAAGACCCAGAGGTGGCTTCTTTTTGGCAGATCCCTGTTTCCCAAGGGCTGTGCAGCAAGAGATCCCGTCCCTTAAAGGCCCAGAGATGTCCGTCCTACCCGCGCAAGGAGGTGCTGGCTCCAGGCATGAGCACCAAAATCACTTGGTGAGCTCACCCCATCGACCCTCCTGAGGGTTCAGTTTCCCCGTTTTATAGCTGGGGCCGCAGGCTGGGGTAGGGGGAAGTACTTGTGCATGGAAAATCCCCCATGGAACTCAAGCTTAGGCTGGCTTGGCGTGATGTGGACGTCCTTATTTCTTTCCACTCATCTGTCCACGCGTTCAGGGCCCAGATGTCAGAGAAAAACAATCAAAGTGACTTCTCCCTTCTGAGCGTCAAAAACGGCCAGCTCATGGGCTGCTCTGCAAACTGACAGGAAACTACAATAGGGCGGGTGGCAGCCCTCTCTCCAGATCGTACCCGGGCCGGGTGGGCTCATGAGCGTGACCAGGGTGCTACCAGCACACAGCAGGTGCTCCTAAAGGCTAATCAGCCTCCCTTGCCGCTTGCGAAGGAGGCACCTCCAACCAATGACAGGGCTCTGCAGGCGGTTTCAAAATCACAAAAACTATTGCAGGAAGTGTCTGTTGGTTTCTTCCTCCCAGCCTCTTCCCAGGCACTGAATCCATACCCCGTTCCTACAGAATCCTGCTCTCAACAGACACTCAAGCAAAATGCTAACTAACCTGCTCTATTCGGAGAGTTAATACAGTTTGTTTGTCTTTCTTGGGATAGTCTATACAAAAACAGAAACAAACATACATTCGTATTATCTTTAAAAAAACAAAATATTGCAGGGCTGTGGGGGGGGTGCTTCTGATTTATAGATCGAGGGGTACAGGTGGGGCTGGTTCCTGCGCAATTAGCCCGATGTCCCAACTAAAGGAAAAGCCAGCTTATGTGGGGCTTCCACACATTAAGTCATTCTAATTTGCATTCAAATAAGCAGCAAATATGGGCCCAGCCTGGCAGGCTGATTATGAGTTACACACCTCAGAGAAAACCTGCATATCTGGTTTGTGGCTTCCATGCCACTTGTCACATGGACAAGTCACCATGGTGCCAGCAGAGCCACTGAATTTCCTCAGTTGTCAAGTAGGCCGGCTCCCCTGGGGGTCTTCTCCTGCACTGGAGAGGAAGCCAGGACTGCAGGCAGGCAGGACAGCAAGAGCACTGCATAAGGAGTCCTGAGGCTTGAGTTCTAGTCTGGCTCTGTAGGTCACTCATTGACTGTGGGACCCTGGGCAAGTTACTTAACCTCTCTGGTCTAGGTTTCTAGGCTGGAAAACAAAAGGATAATTCTGTGCTTCCAGGCTGCCACAGGCCCCCCAAAATAGAATAAGCACTGAGCCAAAAGTGATGGGAAACCACTCTTTCTGAGTTCACTCTAGGACTACGTAATGAGTGCCAGATACCTGTTAGGCCAGATTCTACAGATATCTATCTAATGAAGATAAGAAGCATCAATGAAGAAAAATCACCTCCAGAATTTGGATCTTAAGAGCTGAGAGGTGATTAGCTGGGCACGGTGGCATGTGCCTGTAGTCCCAGCTACTCGGGAGGCTGAGGCAGGAGGATTGCTTGAGCTTAGGAGTTTGGGGTTGCTGTGAGCTGTGAGGACACCACTGCACTCTAGCCCAGGGTGACAGAGCGAGACCCTGTATCAAAAAACAACATTACCTTCAGCTCCTCCACCTCTGGTTTCTCCCTAAACAGTGAGAGCAAACAGGCGTCATCTCATGCACCAACTCCAACTGACCTGGAGGGTTTGTGTTAAGATGGAGGCTGCATCTAGTCTCAAGATGGAAAACAGTATCGTGATTGATTAATAATGTCTGCCACGGATACAGGATATGAAAGGGGTTATATATTTTAGTTTTGTCATGTATTTTAATTTGGAAAGTGACAGAAAGGCAAAGCATCTTGAGCAAGAACTAAGAAGAATGGAAATGGAACTAGAAGCATTCATTCAGCACATATTACCAGCTCACCAAGTGCTGGCACTAAAACAACTCAAAGTCACAGAATGCGATAAGTTCCATGGGAGTTCAGGGGAGTCAGGAAAGACTTTCTGGATAAGGTGACCGTTAAGCTGACTCCTTAAGGATAAATGGAACCCAGCTAGGCAAATGGAAGGTGAAAAAGGAGGAAAAGGAAGGCAAAGGGGGCTGGAAAATGGAGTGGTCCACCAGGCAGAGGGACTGCCAGGGTAAAGCTCTGGAGGCAAGTGATGGCATGGTGCCATGTGTGCGGCTGCAAGCCACTTAGAAACGCTACAGCACAGATTTCAAGGTGGCGTAAGAGGGAGCTACTGAGGCTTCTAGGCAAGGAGTGGCAAGACTAAATGACATCTAAGTGTCCCCACCGCTGCCCTCCAATTGTTTTTTTTATTTTCCCCCTGCCATGCTCAGCCAGGACGTCCAGTTGTGAATGCTCTAGAATAGCTGCAAAAATGACCTAAAAAACAAGAGAGCAGGCCTCGCAGAAGTCAGTCTTGCAAACCGATCATTCAGGTGAGATCCAATTACTGGGTCATGGTAAGAGAAAGAAGATGAACAGGGGGCCGGCCTCTAAGTGGATGTGGTAAAACCTGTACCACTCGAGAGATTCCAATTGGAGACACAGAGGAGGCGCAAGTCCGAGACGCAGATGCTCTAAACCTGGCAGGCAGGAGGCCGACTTGCAGCGCACGCCCGCTGAAGCAGAACGACTCCACCTTCACCAAGCCCGACCCATTCTGTCACAAACCACGCCCAACAAGGTTTAAGAAATGTGGTTCCCAGCGCCAATAAGAGGGCGGGAGAAAATGAATAAGTGAATGTGGTTACTCTAATAGGTTAAAAGCCGTCACACTCTTCGATCCAACAATTTCACTTCTAAAAATGAGAAATAACCAAAGAAGTGTGCACAGAAAAACATACATAAGGATGCTCACTGCGGCACTGTTTACCGGAGCAAAAGAGAAGCAGCAAGGCGAATGTCTAACGGTAGGCGGTGAGTTAAATAAATTCTGGCCACAGTGAAACAACACAATCCCAAGCAGCTATGAACAATGATGACCAACACAAAAAGATGACCATGCTGTATACTGTTAGATAGAAAAGCAGGTTATACTTTAAAAAAAAAAAAAAGACAAATGTAAATGAGTCTGGAAGGAAAACACTCTGAAATGTCAGCAGAGATTCTTTCTTCAAAACCCTACTACGGAAGGTTGTGAGAGGATTAAGTGGATTAATCTACATAGAGTACTTGGCACATAGTAAGTGCTCAATAAATGACGGGGAGATTTTTATATAGCATTTGTTTTTGCTCAGTTTTCCTTCAATCAACGGATCTTCTTTGCAGAATTAAATACTTTTTAAAACCACAGCTTTCAGCTCTTTGCCATATTTTTATCTACAGCAATGGTTCTCACCCAGAGGTGATCTTGCGTCTCTGGAGATAGTTGTGGTTGTCACAACTTGGGGAGAGGAGGGTGCTACTTGCCTCTACTAGGTGGAGGCCAGGGATGCTGCGAAACATCTTATCACACACAGGACAGCCCCCCAACCACAAAGAACGGTCTTCCCCAAATGCTGGCAGGGCCATCGCGGAAAAACTCTGATTTGGAGGAAACTGTCACTGCAATGCCTTTCAGACTCCTTGCATCTGTCACCCCAGATCTGCTCCACTCGAGAGACACAAAGCCTACCCAGGATCATCCGGGTGACCAGACACTCCCAAGATCTAGACAGAACCCCTAAGTTAGAGCTGACAGCAGATCCTGATCACCCACTGAGTCCTGGGAAAAAGTCACTGGTGGAAGATTCCTCCTAAAGCTTGCGTCTTAAACCCTCAGGAGAAATTCTCTCCCTAGAAGAATGTAATGGCTGAAAAGCGATTATCATTTTTTTTTTTTAAAGTGCTAAGAATTATCTTCTTTGGTGAACAGTAAACAGCTCTGATGGGCAGAGAGCCCCGTGGTGGTTAACCCTTTCTGGGCCAACCCCACTGAGGCGTCTGTATAAATGGTGCTTCTGTCAACAGATGTGACACCCCACAGCACAGGGACCGCGGCAAAGACAAAGGTCCTTTGAGAGCAGGGAAAGGGAGGAGGACATGCTCTTTGGCCCTGGCACCAGGTTCCTGCTGCCTCCAGCTTGCCACCTCCCTTTTTCCCCTAAAACCAGCCCGATGATCGCACTGAATGACGGTGTACTCAGATGCAGAAGTGATGTGCAACCTTGCTGAAGATAAGGGAAGAAAAGGCCACAGAGCTTAACCTGGCGTTTCTCCGCCTCGGCACCACTGATGTTAGGGCTGATCATTCTTTGCTGGGGGGGCTGTCCTGGGCGTGATAAGATGGACAGCATGACAGGATATGGGCAAGGTCTCTAGGCATTGCCAGATGCCCCCTAAGGGGCCAAAATTGCCTCACTTGAGAACCACCGGCTTAAACGGATTCTGAATCCCTGTCCAGGGCAAGCTGGATCTGACTGGTAAATATTCATGGAACCAAAGAGGAAAGAAACAAAACAAAACTGTCACAAAATTAAATAATTCCTCAATGCTAAAGCCAGTTAGCTCCCTACCTGGAGATTCAGCATTTTCTCAAGACTGTGATACTGATGATAAGAAGTCTTATACATTCAACAGCATTAACTGAGCACCTACTATGTGTCAGGCACTGCTCTGGGCATTGGGGATACAGCAGTGGAGTAAAAGACCACGCCCCTGCTCTCAGGTTGTTTACCCAGGTCTGAGAAGGATACAACCCAGGCAATTGCTCTCACTCAAACACTGATGAATTACCTGCCACAGGAAGGAACTCAAACTGGATTCAGGAACAAAAAGCGCCGCTCCGCCCGCAGCAAGACCTATTTGACACTTAGGGCCTCTGTCCTTTGTACACACCGCCTTACCTACTCCTCACAGCTAGCCTAGGAGATCAGCATCCCCACTTCACAGATGGGGACACTGAGGTTCAAGAGATAGAGAAGGAGAACTGCGGACTCCACATTAACTACCACCACCCCAAAGCACTGTGGGAAATACCACCCTCAACAAGCCCTGATCGCCCACTAGAGGTAAACGGAGTGACTACTCTCGGTGCCAGATCTCTTCAGTCCAATTCAGCCCTAAGGTTTCCGGTTTGTGGGTTGCAGCTGGACTCTGCCCTAGGGGCCGGTATATTTCTGCAAGGCCACCTAGTAAACCACCAGGGCAGGGCAGAGCCCGCAGGGAAGAGAAGAAAGCAGAGGCTCAGGTTGCACCCTTTACCTGGGACCCGAAAGGCAAAGGGAAGGGGCAGATGGTATTGGCTTCCATTTCCCACTTTCCACCCAGGGCCTGGGCCGGGCTGCGCTGGGCTGGACCAGGGGAGGGGGCCACGAGGTGGGGAGGAAATAGGGTCTGAAACTGGGCTCCTTTCCCAATACTCCAGGAACTTCTTCAACATGACATAAGGGGGAGGGGTCTTGCTCTTTCAGAGCCCAAACTGAGGGAGGGATTCACGCCAAGCACCCTGTGTCTGATGTCACCCCACAAAGCAGCTGCCCCGACCCGGAGCCCTGTCCTAAATGGAGAAAACGCTTCAGGTGGCTTCTCCTAGAAAGGGGAAGTTTCGCAACTCCGTCTTCAAAATCCCCTCCCTGCCTGGCCCCTTCAGGCTCCCTACCCTTGCAGCGGAGGTGGGGAGTCCCTGATCTGGAACGTGGGAACTCTGAGGGAAGAAGGGTTCATAGGTCCCGCGAGGGAGAGGCTCGGGGAGTTTAAGGAAAGAAGAGTGTTAATGAAACGGGAGGACGCATTTTATGGTTTTTCGGGGCGGGGGGAGTTGAAGACCATTCTGAAAGGGAAGAAGGGAACGATGAGTCAGGCTAAGGACGAAGGACTTTGGGGGAGAGGGATGATTGGGGCAGCAGGAGGGAGTGGAGGATTTGGGGGCATCTGAGGAATACGGAGATGTGAGGTGTCTGGGATGTGTGGGAAGAGGCGGAGGAGGTGACATGTTCAGGGTAAAGGGGATCTTGGGGGCCTGGGAAACAAGGACCTGGGTGCCTAGGGGAGAGACGATTCGGGGACGCTCTGGAGGAGGAGGATTCAGGTGTGTCTGGAAGCGCCCTGGGGCAGGGCTGCGGACCAGCTCCCCCCTTCGTCCCGGCTCACCGAAGAAGGGCGGCAGGTGGGACACCGCCTCGAGGAAGGGTCCGGTCTCGATCTGCTTGTCCGCTGGCAGCGGCTTCAGCAGGTGCTCCGCCAGCAGCGCCATTTCGGGGTCGAGGCCCGCGGTAATGCCCCAGCCCGCTCCGCGGGCGTCCACGCCGCCCCCCGGGCCGCCGCCGTCACCGCCGGGGCCGTCACCGCCGGGGCCGTCACTGCCTCCTTCCGCGGACTCTGGGGAAGCCAGCGTCGCCACTTCCGCCAGCGCTGCGCCCGCGTAGCCGAGCGCTCAGCGCCGCCCTCCGGCGGAGCGCCTAAGCTGCTCCCCGCGCCGCCCCGCCTCCGCCCGCCGGAGCCCAATCCGAGCCCGCCGCCGCGCCAGCCCGCCCAATCCGCGCCGGCCGCCGTGGGCCTCCGCGCCGCCATTGGCCGGGGGGCGGGGCGGAGAGGAAGCGCGCGGTCTGGTGCGTGCCGGTCCTGCCCCGTGAGCCGCTCCCAGGTGAGCGTTCCCCGGGTGCGCCTCCCACCGCCCCCGGCTTGGCCCCCCAACCCGGGCGGGCCAGTTCCCGCCGGGTCCTCGCCTGATGGGGCCGTTGAGCTTCCCAGATCACAGCTCACCGCCCACCCAACAGCCCAGGTTACAGCCCAGCAGAGCCCGCGCTCCTCGGGACCCCTTGTCTCTTCCAAAACGGGGCCTGCCCTCCAGAAGCCCCAAGTGACCTACTGGACACTGCCCAGGTCACGGTGCACTTTAGCTACAACCAACGGGGACGCTTCGTTGCCTGATTCTTCGCCTTCAATGACCTTATACCTGTTGAACACTGCTTAAGTCACAAGCTAACTCGGCCACTGCCCGGCTGCACTCCTGCTCCCCAAAATCCGGGACCCAGTCTGACCTCAACAGTCTGATGTAACCCACTGGAGCCAGCCCAGTTTATATTAATAATCCAATCCGACCAGCACCTGACCGGGCGCTTGTTTCCCAAACCTAACCTCACCCCAACAACCCAGGGTATATAATTCTCACAACCTGAATCACAATTCATCTCAGCCACAGCCTGCCTCCATGCTCAGGTCCTAAAACCCAGTGACCAGCGTATCCAAAAATCGAACACACCATTGTGGAGAGCCGCTTATTCATTCCAAAATAAATATGTGTTGTGCCCCTACTATGTGCCATGCACTGTGCTAGGCATTGAGGATAAAGTGATGAACAGTACAGCAAGATCCCTGCCCTCGCATAGCTGCTATTCGAGTTGGGGACGCAATACAATGCAATACAGAAAGTGCTAAGACAATTTCAGACACTGGTGAGTATAAGTGAAGAAAACAAAAACAGTATAGTGACAGAGGATGACTGAGGAGATAGGACGTAGGGCATTAGGGGCAGTACCTCTGAAGAGGTGACATTTGAGCTGAGACCTGGAGAAGAAGGAGGATATAGCCAGGCCAAAGACTTGGGGCGGGAGGTGCAAAAGCAAAAGCCTTAGGTGGCAAAAAGCCTGGTGTGTGCAAGGGACCAGGGTGACCAGGGCAGGGGATGGGAGTGGAGTAAGGAAGGGCAAGAGGTGAGTGGAACGACAGGAGGTCAGCGGGGGCTGTTGGGTCAGGTAAGGTGTGACAAAGAGTTTGGATTTTTTTTTTTTTTTTTGAGACAGAGTCTCACTCTGTTGCCCAGGCTAGAGTGAGTGCCGTGGCGTCAGCCTAGCTCACAGCAACCTCAGACTCCTGGGCTCAAGCGATCCTCCTGCCTCAGCCTCCCAAGTAGCTGGGACTATAGGCATCCGCCACCATGCCCAGCTAATTTTTTCTATATATATTTTTGGTTGTCCAGCTAATTTCTTTCTATTTTTTAGTAGAGACGGTGTTTTGCTCTTGCTCAGGCTGGTCTCAAACTCCTGAGCTCAAACAATCCACCCGCCTCGACCTCCCAGAGTGCTAGGATTACAGGCATGAGCCACCGCGCCCGGCCAACAGTTTGGATTTTATATGAAAGGCAATAAGAAATCACTAGCACAAGAAAATTATCTGCCGAACCTTATTGAACGTTTTCAGTTTAATCTTTCAGGTGGCAGGTGAGGGAAGTTGTTCCAAATGAAAGGCATGGCCCAAGTAGAATCAGGAAGTGAGAGGCGCTAGGAGAGACAAAGCTAACATCACCTCTTGCTCATAACCCAGACCCTGACATGCCCCATCAAGTTAGATCGCCCACTGATAGGATCCTAAACCATCAACTCGAGTTTGTTCCCGCCCCACCCAACCTTACCACCTCCGGCATCCTCTGATACCATCTCCTTGAAGCCTCTCCGGCCCATCCGGCACCCCGACCTAGTGCCAGAGCCCCACCCACTTTTTAGACGCCTCCATCAATTAATTCCACAGAGAGATCACAGCCTACATGGGGACCTCTGGCTTCAGACAACACCCTGATTTCTCAACTTGCTCCATTCCAGCGTAACTATTCAGAAACTATGGCTGATACAAGAAGCATCTTGCTATAGAACACAGGCTTGATATGCTGAGATAGGTCCTTTGTGGGTTACTGGAGTGTCTTGGAAGTTCATCCATCCAGCCATCTACCCATTCATCCATCCAACAGATGTGTTCAGTGCCTGCTCTTGCCTTTCCATAGCTTATGACAGGGGCCAGGCTGGTAGCATAAATGGACTTTGTGGGCTAGGTATGGCACAATGGGGAGTGGGGACTTTGGAGAACTGGGGGTCCCATAGCCCATCTGAAGTGCACTATTAGGCTGTGACCTGGCCAGTCATTGCCTAGGGTCATTAGCTTTTCATATTCCCCAGGGGAAACCAGAAACCTAGATTTGCAGGTAAAAATTGCTTTATTTTTAAATGTTGGCAACTAATTCAAATTTTAAGAAGACACCATGGGGCCGGGCGAGGTGGCTCACGCCTGTAATCCTAGCTCTCTGGGAGGCCGAAGCGGGTGGATTGTTTGAGCTCAGGAGTTCGAAACCAGCCTGAGCAAGAGCGAGACCCCGTCTCTACTAAAAATAGAAAGAAATTAATTGGACAACTAAAAATACATAGAAAATATTAGCAGGGTATGGTGGCCACATGCCTGTAGTCTCAGCTACTCAGGAGGCTGAGGCAGGAGGATCGCTTGAGCCCAGGAGTTTGAGGTTGCTGTGAGCTAGGCTGACGCCACAGCACTCACTCTAGCCTGGGCAACACAGTGAGACTCTGGCTCAAAAAAAAAAAAAAAAAAAAGAAGCAGAAGATACCACGTAGGCCACACCAAAAATTTTTCTTTTTTTTTTTTTGACACAATCTCAAACTTACAGAAAAGTTGTAAGTATAACACAAATAATTTTTTTTCCTGAACCATTTGAGCGTAAGTTGGTGAGACAATTCCCCATCACCCCGAACACTTTAATGTATATTTCTTCCCAAACAAGGACGTTCCCTTACAGAATCGAAATACATCCATCAATGCAGGAAATTAACCCTGATACATATACCACCTAATTCTCAGACCTTGTTCAAAGTTTGCCATTTGTCCTTTGTAGATGAGGGTCCAGTCTCCGACCCTCATTGTCCAGTTTCTTGGGTCTCTTTCAGTGTGGAACAGTTACTTAGTCTTTCCTGTACACCGATGACCTTGACACTTTTGAAGAGGACAAGATGGTTACTTTGTGGAACGTCCCTCAGTTTGGGTTTGTCGGGCGTCTCCTCACAATTAGATTCAGGTTGTGCATCTTAGATTAGGTGCAGCTGTGGTTTTCGCGCATCACAAAAGATTGCAGGAGCGATGCTGTGTCCTTCTCATTGTATCATAACAGATGCCGCACGCTTTTGATTTTTCCCATTATCAAAGATCTTAACTTCGATCACTTGAAAAAGAGAGTGTCTTCCAGGTGTCTCCATTGTAAAGCTGCTCTCTTCCCCTTTGAAATTCATAAACATTTCATAGGGAAGTACTTTGAGATGAGATAAATATACCATCACTCATCAAACTTTCCATTTATTTATTTACCTCATGTGGATCCATGATTCCATGGGTTCAAATCCATTACTATTTTGATTTATTTGGGTGCTCAAATTGTCCCAGATTTGGCCTGTGATAGCCTCTCCAAGCTGGCTTCTGTATTTTGTCAACACGTCCCCATTATTTTTTAAGTACTTCCTTACTCTCTGGCACAAGAAATTTCAGATTTATCTTTTTTTTTTTTTTCTGAGACAGGGTCTCACTCTGTCACCCTGGCTAGACCGCAGTGGCATCATCATAGCTCACTGCAACCTCAAACTCCTGGCCTCAAGTGATCCTCCTGCCTCAGCCTCCCGAGTAGCTGGGACTTCAGGCACATGCCACCTCCCTGGGCTAATTTTTCTATTTTTTGTAGAGACAGGGGTCTTGCTCTTGCTCAGGCTGGTCTTTAACTCCTGGCCTCAAGCGATCCTCCTACCTTGGCCTCCCAAAGTGCTAGGATTACAGGCGTGAGCCATGGCACCCGGCCTCCAGACTTAATCTTGTATTTTCCCTCCTTTGGTTCTGAAATCGGCCAGTTCCCCAAAGAGCCTTTCGGTGGAGAATGGTATTTAGAAACCAAGACCTAGATGTGCTCGTTATTGGGGTGTCACTGCTCCTAGATCCTCTCAGTGGACAGAGTTTTCTACACATACACACACTCTTAGATGGAGGTATATGTTTCCATGTCATCTATCCATGTTGGAAGGCATGGTTTTTCACCCTGCGAGATCCGATTCTGATCTAACTCCACATGGCCAACTCTACTTTTCTCCCTTTCCTTCCATATTTGTAATTCTTCTACTGCAGCGAGGAACCTGGTGGTCTCATTGTTTTTCGTATGTTTCCTTGTTTGACCGATCCCCCAAACGCAGCAATGGTTGGGCCACCATAGCTCTCCATGAGTTGCAAACCCCCTCTCCAACTGATTTGCAATGGAGTTCATTCTAGTGGTTGCAATTGACTCAGTGGGGGTGAGGCATTCACCCTGCAAAGTTTCATCATTCTCCTGAGTCAGCTCCACCCGGTGTTAATAACATCTTCCCCAACTGAATCATCCAATCCTGGTTACACGGACTGTCTTTTCCCAGCAGCGTCTGTTGGGATGAATAATGTAGGCCAAGTTCACGGTCTTTTTGACATTTCATCCTATAAACTCAGCTTCTCCATTGCAGCAAAGTAATAATAACAATCGCAGCTAACATTTATTGAACACTTACTATGCGTAAAGCCCAACAAACACCTCCACTTTCTAGCTGTGTGGCCTTGGGCACGTCACTTCCTGTATGAGTTTCCTGCAGCTGCTGTAACAAATGACCACACACTTGGCCAGTTAGAACAACCGAAATTTAAGCTCTCGTATTTCTGGAGGCCGGAAGTCCAAAATCAGTATCACTGGGGCAAAATCAAGGTGTCGGCCAGACCACACTCTCTCAGAAGGTTCTGGAAAAGAGAGTACCCATTCCTTGTCTCTTCCAGCTTCTGGTGGCTCCAGACGTTCCTTGGCTCATGGCCACATCCCTCCAAGTCCCTGCCTCCATCTTCACAAGAGCAATGTGTGTGTGTGTGTGTGTGTGTGTGTGTGTGTGTGTGTGTGTGTGTGTGTGAAGTCTTCCCTCCTGTCTCGTCTGTGAAATCAGGACAGCGGCGAGGGTGATTCCCTCCCAGGGCGGATGTGAGGTTTCTATGGGATAATGTAAGTCAGGCAGACGGCCAGCGCTCGATGAATGGAGTGGCTATGATGAACCTATTTATTAAGTTATTTCTACCCAGGACTGGCCATCGTGGGAGTAATTGATTCCAGTGACGTCATCTCTCCAGCTGGCACGTTTTCCGTGGGATCAAATGTGCCAAACGGGCTTTGTTGAGCCCACTCCTCCGGCTGCCAAGCCGCCTGCTGTGTCGCAGGGCCCTGCTGGCGCTTCTCCCCGATGAACGTGAAGGCGCAGCCCCCAGCAGGCCCCTCGCTGCCATCCCGGGAAACGGCCAAGCAGGTTGCAGCCAAATATTTGAACAGTTTTTTCAGTGACTGGATGCAAATAGTATTTTGGTCATTTAAGCGGCACAGAGCGGACAAGAGCAGGAAATAAACACCACCTCACCCTCGTGCCCACGGGGGCAGCGGGCTTGGGAGTCTCACGTGGAGAAAATGTTCCAAGAAACCTGACCATGTCACCATCGCAAGACAGTGTCACGGCAAAGTGCCATTGTCGTTAGACTGGAGAAAGATAAAAATGAAGAAAGACGGCTTCTCGCGTTCCGTTCAGTTCCACCGTCACGCCCGGAGCTTCTCTCCTAGACCAGGTTTTGCCAGACGATGTGGGGTCACAGGTGGCACTGGCTCGAGGAGCTCACGGCCCCCTGCATGGCAACAGCGAGGAATCACGCGCTGCCTCCCGGCGTCCAAAAATGAGGACTTGAGGGAAAGGGCCTGAGCACAGACTCTGGAGTCTGACAGACAGACAGGATCAAACTCTGGCTCCACGACTCCTAGCTGTGTGACCTTGGACAGATGACAGAATGTCTCTGAGCCTCAACACCTCACTGGTGAAATGGGGATCCTTAAAACACCTCCTTCGAAGCAGCCAGGGGCATATTCGAGGAGAAAGCACGTTTAGGATTCTACCTGGGACAAGGACTGGCACTAGACCTAAGTCACAGGAAGATGCTGAAGACGAGGACGTTGACAATGACAGAAATGCCCCCACCCCGGCACCCAGTAATTCTGGGTGAAAGCAGGGAGTTCAGTAAAGCAGGAAGCACCCGGGCTGACCCGTCAGGGCAGGCAAGATCTCCTCCTAACTCTGTCATCGACTGGTTGCAAGACCCTAGTTCTTGGTTTGGGCCTCAGTTTCCCCGTCTGTTAAGTAAATGGATCTGGCAGGATGAATTCTGAGGACGCGTGTACCTTCCAACTCCAGTGGTGGTCTTGGGGGTCGCGGCCCCTTCCCCTGCCACCCTCGACAGTTGGCCTTTCTCCACCACCCTGGCCAGTAACCTGAGCACTTAGTGATCGGATGAGGGTGGAGTAGAAGAGAGTCTAAGGCGACAGGGCCTGGTGGTGACGCTTTCCTCGGGGAAGAAAGGCTCTTTGAAGCCAGTATATGAGTCTGGGAACATGCCGGGTGCTTGCTCAACAGGGACAGCACCTCACGCTAAGGAACCGGTCCCGGCTCATTGTCCGGGCTCTGTGACAAGCCTCTCCCGCAGAGGCACCGGCCTCCAGCCACTCCCCTGCACCCCCGCTATGAGGGCACTTAGGGTAGTGCCCCACCGACCATAGTTTCATTCATTCATTCACTAAATATTCATTAAGCACCTACTGTGTACCAAAGGGTACAGCAGAGGCTGGGACGCACAGCAGGAGATGAGACAGCAAAGTCCCTGTTCTCATGAAGTTCACGGACTAGTGGGGGGAGGTGTTAATATTTGAAAATTATTTAGTTAATGCTGCAATGAATGCCATGGAAGAAAAATACAGTGTGTTCTGAGACCAAGTGACTTGATTTAGTCAGAGGGAATCGGGGAGGGCTTCTCAGAGGAAGGGACATTTACACTGGGCCCTGAAGTTTGAGTAGGAGTTAGCAGAGGGGAAGGGCCTTCCAGGCAGAGGGAACAGCATGGCAGAACTGGTGGTGGCGAGAGTTAAAGGAAAGGCCAGTGTGGCTGGTGAGGTTGGCACGGGCCAGACTGGGCCAGGTCCAGTGGTTTGTTCGCGGTGTGGGCTTCATGCTGAGGGAAGTGGGTAGCCATGGAAGGTTCAAGGGTGAGCAGAGGATGGAGCTGCTCTGGTATCGTCTACTAGTCACGTTAAACATAGGAACTTAGAAAGTGGAGGCTGTCTGCCATCAGGGATGGCCGGTGGGTGTCTGTGCAGGAAAGTGGTAAAAAGCACAGAGCTGGTTCCATGTCCCATTTTGGTGGCCTGTGCCCATACCTGTCAGCCCAGTAGAAGGGAGCCTGGACTCTGGGATGGGAATCCTGATTCCCTATGAAGGCCATGAGAGTCCTCCGCTCAAGCACGCTGAGCCTCAGTTTCCCCATCTGAACAGTGGGGTTACAGTTGCTCATACCTCCTAGAGACACTGCAAGGATGAAGGGAGGTCACACGGGCACAGGACAATGGATGTTTGACACCTGCTAAGCAGGTGTTGGCCGAGTCTCCTGTTCTCTGTGACGTCAGTTTCCACCTCCGCGCTCTGAGGCTACCAGCTGCTTTACCAGGGGGCTCTGCCCTCCCCCTCTCCGGGCCTCGGTTCTCCCTCTATAGAGCGAGGGATTTGGATGGAGTGAGCGCCACCGAGCTGGGGCAGGCGCGTCTCCAACTGTGGTGAGTAGCAGGTCCGGCAGGGGAACTTGTCACTGACAGTCACTCTCTCCCAGGGAGAAAGAACTCAGTAGTTCTGGAGAGGAAGCTTTGACATCACTCCCTGTCGTGTTTTTCCTCCAGTCTGGTCCGGAGAGGGGCTGTGAACTCTAGCCCTGTCCCGCCCGGGCTCCAGGGGAGGGGGTCGTGGGTGTTTGCAGCGGGCCTTTCACGGGATCGATCCTTCTTTATCCTGGTGGGCGGCCAATGCCTGAGTGTCCAGCTCACGACTAGGTGTCCCTCTCGCAGGAAACTTGTTTATACCGACTGACGCCCTTGTGGCTTTCGTCTGACGTGTGTCCCGTTTATTCCCACCAAGACAGCCGCTCTCTGGGAGAGCTGGGACTGGGAGGGGAGCTGGATTCGGGCGTGTCAGTCGGGGGAGACACAGAGGAGACAGCATAACAAAACAGGAGTTAACAAGAGCGGTAGATTACTTACACAGCCCCGACAGAAGCCAGTAAGCAGCATGCCTTGGAGAGCCAGCAGGAAGGGGGAGCCGTCTGGGACACGTGTGCTCAACTAGTGGCTGGGGAGCAAGAGAGAGAGAGTGAGGGACCCGTGGGCCAAAGCCTTTACTCAGGTTCAAGGTGTTACCTAAGCAGGTTTCCCGTTGGGAGTTCTAATTGGTGATTTTGTTTTGTTTTGTTTTAAGACAGGGCCTCGCTCTGTTGCCCAGGCTGGAGTACGGTGCCATCATAGCTCACTGCAGCCTTCAATTCCTGGGATCTAGTGATCCTCCTGCTTCAGCTGCCTGAGTAGCTGGGAATATAGGTGTGTGCTACCATGCCTGGTTATTTAAAAAAAAATTTTGGTAGAGGTAGGGTCTTGCTATGTTGCCCAGGCTGGTCTTGAACTCGTGGCCTCAAGCGATCCTCCCTCCTCAGCCTCCCAAAGTGCTGGGATTATAGCAGTGAGCCACCACGTCCAGTTTAAATGGTGGATTTCAAGCAAGCAGGTATGAGTTCCAGGAGGTTGTGCTATGACTTGAGGGGGTCACTGTGGCATATCTGTGCCATCCACGCAGGGGAGTCAGTGGGGCAAGCCAAGTAGGTTTATCTAGCCGCCCCATAGGGAGGCGGTTACCAGGAGGTGGTTGTATAGAGCACATATCTGGGTTGACCACCTTGAGGAAGGTAGAGAAATGGAAACCATGTCAGGGGTGGCTGAGTCCTGCTTCTGGTATGAGACCGTCCAACTTGTATTCAGAATGGATCCCTGGAAACATAAAATGATAAGAATTCACTCCAGTTCCCAGGCGGTGTAACGGTGTGGTTCACCAATGACACTTTGGGATGGCGGCCAAACATTGTGAACGTACTTAATGGTTGTGCACTTAAAAATGGTTAAAAGGTGAATTTTGCATATACTATGTATATTTTACCCCCACCCCAAATAGTCATAAAAAAAGAATTACATGTTGAACAATGCTGTTCTAGAAAGGTCTATGAATGGGCATGCTTCCTGGTGACTGAAAAAGGACTTAAGCACTACGATCCTCTATTTTACCTTCTAGAAAGGAATCCCAAGCTGTTAGGTGGAAGCCTCTGCGGTGGGTCAATTCTGTATTTGATATCATCTTTAGGGACCAGTTTCTTCCTTCATTTGCTCTTTAAAAGGCTATGCCATGTGGCTTCCTCCTGGTGACATGACAGCCGCAACAGTACACGGGTCCCGTGCAGATATGACAACACCCAGTGCGACCAGCCCCCCAGCAGATGTCCCTCAGGTGTCGTCGGGCAGAACTGGGCCCCCAGCGCACTCCCGGCCCACTCACCCACAAGGAGCATGGGTCCACCACAGTTGGCTTAGACAACTCAGGATTTTCCTTTGAACCATGCACACAGAGAGGGGCAGACACCCCACCCCCCCAATCGGGGTGCAGCTTCAGCAGGGACGTTGGGGGAAAGGCTATTCATCAGCCAGTGGTAGGAAAATAAGTAGCAATTTCCCAGCTCCTTCCTCTAGCAGAAAGGGAACTAAACCCAGCACTTATTGAGGTAGGCGCCATGCAGAAAATTGTCACTATGGCAGCGATTATACCAACAACTGCCATATGCCAAGTGCCGATAACGTGTCCAGTTGTGTTAAGGCAGCTGTTGATGACAAACCAGTGCTATTCTCCCTATTTTATCAATGAGAAAGCTGAAGCTCAGAGATTGGAAATAATTCAGAGCTAGCCAGAGGCCCCATTCTTCCCAGCAGGCTGGTCTGGAACAATCATATGAACGCCAAAAATACGTTAGTGCCATTATAGCAGCAGGTGGAGAACAGGTTGAGCTACCTGAGAGCTCTGAATGGAAGATTCTGGAACAGAATTCCATTTCTAGCCTCCTCTGCACATAGGAGCAGGCCTGTTAGAACAAGTTCTGATGAGGTCCCCTGATTTACAGATAAGACGTCTAACAGAGGGTCTCGGCCACATACCCAGAGAAGGCCACCAAGGGCAGGCTTCCCCGCACAGGTTTCTTTCAGGGTACTGATCTCCACATTGGGAGGGATGAGTTGAGAGTGTCGGCCAGGAGGCTGTGACTTGTTCCCAGAGATCCCTCGTGGCCCCTTGTCACTCTGGATTCCAAGGGGAGTGCCCGCCGGGCACGTGGGGATGGGAGAGAACAGGCTCTCCCTGCCCGCCTCTGCGGGTGCTTGCAGGGACAAGTTATGGGACAGCGTCCAGGTGAAAAACAGATACAACCGAGGGACAATAACGACAAGTGAACCACGACGAAGGTGGAAAAATGACCTCCAAAGATGTCTACTTCCTAATCCCCAGGATTTGTGAATATGATACCTACCATGGCAAAGGGGCTTTGCAGATGCGATTAAGGTTAAAGACCTTGAGACGGGGAGGTTATCCGGAACCATCCAGGTGGGCACACGGATCTCTGCAAGTGGAGAAGCTTTCCCAGCTGTGGGCCAAGGGAGATGTGGTGACTGAAGCGTCAGAGGGAGCCGCTACGCTGCTGGCTTTGAAGACGCAGGCAGGGGCTGTGAGCCCAGGAGGGTGGCAGCTTCCCTAAGCCAGGAAAGGCAAAGAAACCTGTTCTGCCCGAGAGCCTCCAGAGAGGAACACAGCCCTGCTGACACCTTGACCTTGACCCCACGAGACCATGTCAGACTTCTGTCCTGTAAGAAGAACATGATGTATGTAAAGTATTGATATTAATAACAGAGGAAACTGGGTGTGGAGTACATGGAAACGCTCTGTCCTATCTTCGCGATTTTTCTTTCTTATTGCTTTTTTGGAGACAGGGTCTTACTCTGTCACCCCAGCTAGACTGCAGTGGTGTCATCACAGCTCACTGTAACCTCAAACTCCTGGGCTCCAGTGATCCTCCCACCTCAGTCTCTTGAGTGGCTGGGACTACAAGTACATACCATCACACTTGGCTAATTTGTCTATTTTTAGTAGAGACGGGGTCTCACTCTTGTTCAGGCTGGTCTCAAACTTCTGGCCTCAACCCATCCTCCTGCCTCGGCCTCCCAGAGTGCTAGGATTACAGCTGTGAGCCACTGGGCCCGGCCCATCTTTGCAGTTTTTCTGTAAATCAAAAACTACACTGAAACAAAAAAATTATTAAAAAATACACATGCCTAGGTCCCATCCCTCACCAATGAAAATGTCTGTTGCGGGGATTGATGGACGTTAGGATTTTAAAAATCTCCCCAGGTGGTTCCGATGTGTAGCCAGGGTCAGAGCCGCTCGTGCATTGGCAGCGCCCCATAAAGTATGAAGCATGATGGAAATGCAGGTTGTTATAATTAATCGACCAACGCTTTATTGAAAGACTGGCCAGGAGCAGTGGCTCAAGCCTGCAATCCTAGCACTCTGGGAGGCCGAGGCAGGAGCATCGCTCGAGGTCAGGAGTTCAAGACCAGCCTGAGCAAGAGCGAGACCCCATCTTTACTAACAATACAAAGAAATTATCTGGACAACTAAAAATATATAGAAAAAATTAGCCAGGCATGGTGGCGCATGCCTGTAGTCCCAGCTACTCGGGAGGCTGAGGCAGGAGGATCGCTTGAGCCCAGGAGTTTGAGGTTGCTGTGAGCTACGCTGATGTCACAGCACTCTAGCCCAGGCAACAGAGTGAGACTCTGTCTCAAAAAAAAAAAGAAAAAGAAAAAGAAAATTACGTAAGTAACAGTGACCATGATAAAACTAAAAACTCAGAAATAAAAATAAAAATCACTCCTAATCCTGCCCCCTTTGCAATACCCACTGTTTTTGGTGAGAGTCCTTCCATGTGTACTTTGTTCTCATAGACACCTGCATTTCTTAATATTCCTGTTGTTATTATTATTACGACACCAAGCTGGGGCTGCGGGAGGCAGCCCGGCAGCCCCAGGCTCTCTGCGCATCATGCCTGTCGACTTCTGCAACGCCGTCTTCAGGGAGGGCGGGGAGCCCAGGCCAGGTATGGAGAGAGAAGCCCGAGCGGGTGATGTTGAAATGTCATGAAAACCCAGTGTAGACAAACAGGCCTTG
>CAUYSK010006053.1:0-12240 GCA_963575035.1 Avahi laniger | reverse complement strand
CAAAAGTCTGTCCATGTTCACATGAACAGAAACTTTTCAAAAGAAGACAGAATAATGGCCAAAAAACATATGAAAAAATGCTCAACATCTCTAATCATCGGGGAAATGCAAATTAAAACCACAATGAGATATCACTTATCTCCAGTGAGACTGGCCTTTATCAAAAGGTCCCAAAACAATAAATGTTGGCATGGATGCGAAGAGGTAGGAACACTCATACACTGCTGGTGGGACTGCAAATTAGTGCAACCTCTGTGGAAAGCAATATGGAGATACCTTAAAGAGATACAAGTAGAAGTACCATTCGATCCAACAATCCCATTACTGGGCATCTACCCAAAAGATCAAATGATGCTCTGTAAGAAAGACACCTGCACCCGAATGTTTATAGCAGCACAATTCACAATTGCAAAGATGTGGAAACAACCCAAGTGTCCATCAATACATGAGTGAATTAATAAAATGTGGTATATGTATTCCATGGAGTACTATTCAGCTTTAAGAAACAATGGTGATATAGCACCTCTTGTATACTCCTGGAAAGGCCTAGAACACATTCTACTAAGCGAGGTATCCCAAGAATGGAAAGACAAGCACCACGTGTACTCACCATCAAATTGGTTTCACTGATCAACACATACGTGCACATATAAGAATAACATCTATTGGATGTCGGGCAGGGGGGAGGGGGGAGGGGGGAGGAGGGGACGGGTATATGCACACACAAAGAGTGCAATGCGCACCACGCAATAGGATGGACATATCTGAAACTCGGACTTGGGGGGGAGGGGGGGAAAGGGCAACATACGTAACCTAAACATCTGTACCCCCATAATACGCTGAAATAAAAAAAAAATCTGTCCATGTTCAGTACAAGTGCAATTTTTTTTACATTTTAAAAAATTCTTTAACATTTCGTTGTCAATATTCAAATTTTTTTTAAAAAATTATTTTGATCCATGGTTAGTAGAATCCACGGATGCAGACCTCACAGATACGGAGGGCTGACCGTATTACTTCCCCATTCCTGCAACCTGTGGTTATTACCTTGCATGGCAAAAGATGTGATTAAATTTAATATTAATTAAAGACCTTATTAGCCGGGCGTGGTATGGTGGTGACACACACCTGTAGTCCCAGCTGCTTGGGAGGCTGAGGCAGGAGGATCACTTGAGCCCAGGAGTTCGAGGCTGCAGTGAGCTGTGATCGTGCTGTTGCATTCCAGCCTGGGCATCAGAGCGAGAGTCTGTCTCCAAAATTGAAAGGAAATAAACCAACATGAAATGAAACGAGATGGAATGAAATGAAATGTAAAAATACACACAAAAGATGTCAAATGGCAACTGTGATACAGCCTGAGCCGGGGTGGGGTGGGGATCGGAGGTTGGGGCTGGAGCGTGCTTTCTGCAGAGGCGACCTCTGGGCTGAGCAGAGGACGAGGGATTGGTTGTGTGACACAAAGTAGCGAATGTCGGAGGCCATGCGTGCTCCTGGCCGCTTGCTGGCATAATTTCCCGAAGTCCCTGATTGTGCCACTCTTTGAAAAACTGCTTTGAGGACAAAACGGGATAGACCATGGGGCCCCCACATCTCCTGCCTAAGTCACTTTGTTCCTCAAAGATAAATCAATGTGACCTTGGCTTTTTTCTGCACATAAAATGACACCTGACGGAGTTAATGAATTTGCTTCTGTGATCTAAGATCAGGTGTGCTCTTATGTCCAAACCTCGATGTGCTGCTGCTGGATGGTGACTTCTAAGCGTGTCTGACCTGATTTTGCCATCCTAAACCTCCGCCACCTGTCTACAAGCAGTGGGTTGAAACGCTGTCCCGGGGCAGTGTGATCGAACTCGTCTGAACGGCAGATTCTGGGCCACAGGTCTCGGTTTATAGTCCTCAATGAGACTTCTGAGTAAAACTAACCTGAATTCTTTAAAAGCTTGATTTCCTCCCCTCCTTAGTCAACAGTTGGAATGAGAAAGGGGGAAGAAGGGAAAGTGTTCCAGGCAGAGGGAACCGCATGTGCAAAGGCCCTGAGGCTGGAGACCGCTGGATGCTTGAAGTAGGGGTGAGGGTGTCTGAATGGCAGAGAAGGAGGCAGGACAGGATGGCAGGGGCCAGCACCCACGGTGTTGGGTCTTCTCTTCTGTCTGGAAGCCCCTGCAGGGGTGGGGACTCAACCCAGGCGACTTAACCGACGTCCCCTTGTTGCAGAGCGGAGCCTCCTGTACACGGAACTCCTGGCCAGACTCTCTTTCTTCGCCACCTCGCATAAAGCACTGGTGGGGCCGCTGTGCCAGCAGGCCCAGAGCTGGTTCCGGGTGTGCCCACACCCTGTGCTGGTGCCCCTGGGAGGATTCCTCCAGCCCCCGGGAGGACCCCTCCGGGCGACCCTCACTGGCTGTCACAAAGGTGAGTCTCCCCAGCACAGCAAAAGTCCTGCCAGGTCCCTGCTTGCTTGGAGGCAGTGACTGGCAGGGGTTTGGGGGCTGCTCTCTGGGGCTCCCCTCTGCCAGCGGGAAGGCCCCACGGGTGCCATCAGGGCCTGCACCTGCTGTCTCATGCCGAATCGGCTCTCTCTGCGCCCGGGACTTTAGATGACTGGTGTAAATACTTCAAATGAGCCTGTGGCTGGAGGATGCCTCCTGCCTCCCCCTCGCCAAGAGCTCACACCCACCTTGCAGGCAGTCTCTGCCCCCGAAGGTCTGGAAGGCAGCACTTGGTGCCCGGCTGGCCCCTGAGGGGCTGATGGACTGTAGACTGCCCCTGGGGCCCCGGGAGGCCAGGGAGAGAACAAGATTTGGTTTTTGCTTTTGCCATCCATTTGTTATCCATTTTTTCTTTCATTCACCCCATCCATCCGTCCGTCCGTCCGTCCAACTGCCCACCCTTCCTTCCATCCGTCCGTCCGTCCGTCCACCCATCCACCCACCCTCCCACCCTTCCATTCATCCCTCAGCCCTTCCTTCCTTCCTTCCTTTCATCTGTCCACCCATCAGTTATCTGTGCTTCTGTTCATCTTTCTGCTCATGCATGCTCTCCTGTATCTACCTTCCGCCCACTTGCCCTTCCGTTTTCCTCATCCAGCCATCCTCCATCCGCTCACGTACCCTCCACCCATCCACGCACTCAGCCTGCCATCCAGAAACCGATTCCTCCGTCTACGCACCTGCCCATCATCCTGCCAGCCACCGGTCTCTCCACTTATCCGTTCATCCACCTCCATTCGCCTGTCCCCTATCTGCCCACCCATGGTCTCTCACGTTGATTGTGGGACCACTGAATAGAATTAGCTTGGGGTTCACATGTCAGACTTGTTACCATGCAGGCTCTTTCTGTACCACATGACGTGGTAGCCAAAGCTGCACTCCCTAGGCACATTAGTTCCAAAATGGCAATTCTGAGAGATGCTATGTACAACACTTTTCCCGAACTCCTGTGCTCAAGCGATCCTCCCACCTTGGCCTCCCAAAGTGCCAGGATTACAGGCATGAGCCACTGTGCCTGGCCCATATTTCTATTTTTGGGTTGTATCCAGCTAGGGCAGGGTTTCTCAACCACAGTGCTGTTGCCATCTGGGGCTGGATCACTCTCTGTCGTGGGGGTGTCCTGTGCATTGCAGGGTGTTGAGCAGCGTCCTTGGCCTCCACCCACCAGAAGCCAGTGGCACCCTTGTCCCCAGTCGTGGCACCCCAAAATGTCTGCAGACACCAACATGTATCCCCTGGGGGACAGAATCACCCCTGGGTGAGAGCTTCTAGACTAGGCAGACGATTATGGCTGAGCTGCAGTTCAGTCCTTTTTCCTGCCTGAGAGCAGCATAAATACCGCAGGCAGCCCAGGTTTTGAAATCCTAGCTGTGTGGCTTTGAGCAAGGGACTGAATCTGTCTGTGCCTCTGTTTTCTTTTTTTTTGAGACAGAATCTCACTTTGTTGCCCTGGCTAGAGTGAGTGCCGTGGCATCAGCCTAGCTCACTGCAACCTCAAACTCCTGGGGTCAGGCAATCCTCTTGCCTCAGCCTCCTGAGTAGCTGGGACTACAGGCATGCGCCACCATGCCCGGCTAATTTTTATATGTATATATATATTTTTAGTTGTCCAGCTAATTTCTTTCTATTTTTTTAGTGAAGATGGGGTCTCGCTCTTGCTCAGGCTGGTCTCGAACTCCTGAGCTCAAACAATCCGCCCGCCTCGGCCTCCCAGAGTGCTAGGATTACAGGCGTGAGCCACCGCGCCCAGCCCGTGCCTCCATTTTCTTATCTGTGACGTGGGGGCTTATTAGAGAAGCACTTGGACAGGGATCTGAGGTCATTGCTGTTGTCTCTGCGTGGCTGCAGGCATCACTGCCATGGCGTGGGGTGTGGAGGAGATGCTGCTGGTGATTGGCACCCAGGATGGCATGGTGGCTGTATGGGACATGGAAGAGCAGCAGGTGATACACATTCTAACCGGACACACAGGTGAGGCTCGGGAAGTGGGGTTTGTGATCAGCTTATTCCTGGTTTTCCACAGGGAACAGGCAGTCCCCAGAGCCCCTTCCCCACAGATCCGTTTCTCTGTATCGAAACCCTGGCCTTTGTTCCTGCATCGATTAGCTAGAGCTGCATAACAAACCACCCCAAAGCAGTGGCTTCAAACAAGCCGTTTCTTTAGCTCGCCTTCTGAGAATTGGCAATTCAGGCTGGGCTCAGCCGGGCAGTTCTTCCGCTCATGCATCTATAGTGCATGCCCTGGGAGCTGGCTGAATCGGAATGTTTTCAACTGAGTCAACTCAATTCTACTCTACATGTTCTCTCATCTTTCAGCAGCCCAACCCTCGCAAAGCAGGGTTTCCAGAAAACAAGTAGAAGTTCACAAGATCTCATAAGGCCCAGACTTGGAACTGGCACCCTGTCACATTCTATTGGCCAAAGGAAGTCACAAGAACAGTCCAGAGTAAATCAGTAGGGAAATAGGCTTCATCTTTTGATGGAAGGAGCTGCAAGATCACATCACCAAGGATATGGATTAGGGAGGGTAAAGAATTGTGGTCCTTTTTCGCAATTTGTCTACCTTGGACCTTTAGCAAGGCTTTTCGTTTCTGCACTGTTCCTCAATAGATGTGGTTTATTTATTTAATCAATTATTGAGTGCCTACTGTGTACAAAGCCCTGTTCTAGGTACTGAAGAGAGAATAGGATAGAAAATTATTCATCTCTTCTCAGTCCCCAGGATAAATAATTCCTTTTATTTGTTATTTTTTTTATCATTATTTTTTAGAGACAGAGTCTCACTATGTTGCCCAGGCTGATCTCAAACCCCTGGGCTCAAGCGATCCTCCTGCCTCAGCCTCCCAAGTAGCTGGGACTACAGGTGTGCGCCACCTCGTCAGGCATGGGAGAAATAATAGTTTTAACACAATGTTTTGAAAAATCAAAAGTATAATTGGCCCCCCCATGTACATGGGTTTCACATCTGAGGATTCAACCAACTGTGGATCAGAAATATTTGGGGAAAAAAAGGATGATTTCGTCTGTACTGAACTTGCACAGACTTTTTTTTCTTGTCATTGTTCCCTAAACAATACAGTATCTCAACTATTTACATAGCATTTACCTTGTATTGGGTATTATAAATCATCTAGACATGATTTAAAATATACAGAAACATATGTATAAGTTACATACAAGTAACACACCAGTTTATAGCAGGGACTAGAGCATGCATGAATTTTGGAACCCAAGGGAGGTCCTGGAACCGATCCCCCAAGGATACTGAGGGACAGCTGGAATGCAAAAAAAATGCAACAAGAATACAACGTCAGCTTGTCTTAAATAAAGACAGACAGCATCAGTGCAGTTCTGTGCCAAGCCATATTGCAGTCAGAGGCCAAGGGGGAAAAATAACCCACAATAATTTAGCACCTCCTTAAATTTTGCACCCAAGGTGAGTGACTTGAGTGACTGCCCAAGTCAGACTCATGTATTTGGGGAGGAGAGGGGGACAAAAATGTAGTCACAAGTTGTGATGAGTGTAATGAGGGAAAAGGTGGTCACTTAGGGCTATTGGGGAAGGCATTTCTCTGAGCAGGGCGTTCAGCCGACACACAAAAGGCACGAAGAGGAAGGAGCCTCCCAGGCACAGGGAGAAGCAAGTGCAAAAGCCCGGAGAGGGGAAAGGGTTGGGGAGTCTACGGAACAGCCAGCAAGTGAAGAGGATGGAGCTCTGGGAATTATACCAATAAAAGCAGCAGTCACCAAAGGCCACACCGCGTGCGACTCCATTGTTATGGGGTACCCAGAGCAGGAGACCCACGAGACAGGGGGCAGAGTAGTGGCTGCCGGGGGCTGGGGGAGGGGGCGGGGGGTGGCTGCTGATGGGGTCGGGGTCTCCTTTTGGGGTGAAGAAAATGTTCTGGAACTAGACAGAGGTGATGGTTGTACAACTCTGTGAACAGACTAAAAAATCATTGAATTGTATAATTGTATATTAAATGGGTAAATTTTATGGTTGTGAATAATATCTCAATAAAGATGTTAAGGATATTTTATCATTGTAATCTAAGAATGTATATCATTTTATATATAATATACATACCAACATTTTGCCATAAACATTTATTTGTATCTATTGATTCTTTTTTTTTTTTGGAGACAGAGTGTCACTCTGTTGCCCGGGCTAGAGTGCCGTGGTGTCAGCCTAGCTCACAGCAACCTCAAACTCCTGGGCTCAAGTGATCCTCCTGGTTCAGCCTCCCGAGTAGCTGGGACTACAGGCATGTGCCACTGTGTCTGGCTGATTTTCTATTTTTGTAGAGACAGGGTCTCACTCTAGCTCAGGCTGGTCTCGAACTCCTGACCTCAAGTGATCCTCCCGCCTTGGCCTCCTACAGTGCTGGGATTACAGGCATGAGCCATGTGCCCGGCCTCCATTGTCTCTTTTTTAACAACTTTATTGAAGTATAATTTATGTACTATAATTTGCCTGTTGTAAATGTACAATTCAATGATTTTTTAGTAAATTTACTGGGTTGTGCAACCATCACCACCATCCAGGTTTGGAACATCTCTCTCACCCCAAGAAGACTCCTCCCGTCCCTCTGGGTTAATCCCCAGCCCCAGCCCCTGGCAGCTACCGATCTGCTTTCTGTCTTTATGGATCTGCTTGTTCTGGACATTTCATATAAGTGGAATCACACGATATATTGTTTTTTGCATTTGGTTTCTTTCACTTACCATAATGTGTTGGGATTCGTCCATATTGTTGTATGCATCGATGATTGTTACTTTTCATTGCTGAGTAGTATTCCATTGTCTAAATGAACCACAGTTTATCCAATCATCAGTCAATGGATATGAACATTGTTTCCAATTTTCACCTATTATAAATAATACTGCTATGATCCATCAATTTTTTTTTTAAGGCAGAGCCTCACTCCATCCCTCTGGGTAGAGTACAGTGGCATCATCATCATAGCTCACAGCAACCTCAAACTCCTGGGCTCAGTTAATCCTCCTGCCTCAGCCTCCTGAGTAGCTGGGACTACAGGCACCACCATACCCAGCTAATTTTTCTACTTTTAATAGAGACAGGGTCTTGCTCTTGCCCAACCTGGTCTCAAACTCGTGACCTCAAGCGATCCACCTGCCTCAGCCTCCCAAAGTGCTAGGATGACAGACATGAGCCACCGTGCCCGGCCAAATCTCTTTTTACTGTGATCAATATTTTTTCTTTCTGTTGAATATTTCCAATGAGTGGGAATCTTGAATGGGAGGGTATGAACATTTCTATGGGTTTTAAGAAGTGTCACCTTAGTGCTTTCTGAACAGTCTGTGGAAGATTAAAACATTCCCCAATCCAAAAGCTGCCAGCATTAGACGTTTTTGTTTTACTTATTTTGCTTCGGGTGGGGGCAGGTAGATACTGGTAAAGTGTTAATATCTATCAAATCAGATTCCCTTCATTTTATCATCATCAGAATCACTATTTTCCCATAGGTCTGTTCAAGGCTTATGTTTCTTTTTGTGTGAACCATCTGTTCATGACCTGGCCCCATTTTCCAATGGTGATCTTGATTTTTTTTTTTTAAGGTCAACAAACTCTTATTATTTGTCATCAGAAAAATTCAGTAATCGATTTATTGGAAAAAAAAAACCCAAAAGCCTCATAGTTATATGTAATACAGAAAGTGAAAGTTTCCTGTCCCATGGTGGCACCCCAGAGCTGGCGCCTACTGGCTCGGGAGAAGTGATCGTGGAATTTTCAGGAATCTTGTGAGGCGGATGTCAAACACAGCCATCAGTAAACAGTAAATGATAAAAACGTACGTTAATAAATTATATAGAAAGAAGGTAATAAGTACTCATAACTCATCCCTTTCCAATTATTTCATCACACTTCACTATTCTGTACGCACTTGGCCGTTGTATTCACGTGGAGGAAAGTGTGGGTGCTGCTGAGTGTCTCCTCCCAACTCCACACTCAGTGGCCTCATGTTAGCGGCTCGAAATCAACCACGGTGAGAATATTTACACCATGGAAACTGGCAGACACTAAAAATCACCGCTTCCAGAGCCAGGTGTTAAACATTTACCAGCATATTGTTGTTCTAACTTCCCTTAGGGGGTGTTTAGTTTATATTCCTTCAGATTAAATATATTTTAAAAATATGTATTCATTATAAGCTTTTGCAACTTGTTTTTTTTTCCAATTAACATCGAATATTTTACCTCTTTCCATATCGTATAGGTCCTCACTTAGTGTCATGATAGGTCCCTGAAAACTCTGACTTGAAATAAAACAACGTATAGCTTAAATCACATCAGATAACGTCATTTCGTTAAATATTGTTTAGTTATAACATTGATGAGGGAAAAATTGATTTTTTATGACATATACGCTTATTGAAAAACAGTGCATACAATTGGTGTGCTATTAGAATTTTCATTAGAAGTATTATATTCTATATACTTTATAGCAATTTCCTCCTTCACTAATTTGTATAGCCTTTCTAAATTGGAGTTCTGTGTAAAACCTCAGTCCTACAGAAAGTAATTTGAGCAACTACCTTCTCAATAGCCAGTTCCATTCTAGAAGCATAGAAAGAATCAATTCATTGCACATATTGGATGCCTGAGCAAGTAGGGTTTAATTCTCACAGAACCCTAGTGGAGAAGTGATAAAGAGAAACTTTTATACATGTGCACATGTATTAAAATATCCAGTGAGCATTGCTTTTAATAGCCAAAAAATGTAGAAGAAATATATATTCATAAGAAAGCAGAATAAAAAAGTAGTAACAGTAATAGTACCTCATAGTCTGTAATCCCAGCACTTTGGGAGGCCAAAGTGGGAGGATCACTGAGGCCAGGAATTTGAGATCACCTTGGGCAACATAGCAAGACCCCATCTCTACAAAAAATTAAAAAAATTAGCTGGGCATGATGGTGCGCGCCTGTAGTCCCAGCTACTCCAGAGGCTTAGTCAGGAGGATCGCTTGAGCCCAGGAGTTCGAGGTTACAGTAAACTGAGATCATGCCACTGCACTCAAGCCTGCGTGACAGAGTGATACTCTGTCTCTAAATATAAATAAATAAATAGTACCTCATAGATTTGAGAGGATTAAAGGAGTTTAATGCATGTAAACCGCTTACAAATATGCATGGCCTATAGAAAATGTTCAGTAAATATTGGCTGTTATAATAATAATAATGATGGTTGGGTCAATATATATATCATCTTATTTTTAATGTCTGCATAATATTCTTTTGATGGATGCAGTATATTATTTAACCAATCCCTTTTTCTTAGACAGTTTGGTTGTTTGTAATTTTTTGGTATTATTATTATTATACTATTATTTTAGAGATGGGGTCTTGCTGAGTTGCCCAGGCTGGTCTCGAACTCCTGGTCTCAGGTGACCCTCCCACCTCAGTCTCCAGAGTAGAGACTATAGGTGTGAGCCACCACACCTGGCTAACTTTTTATTGATACAAACAATGCTACAATTTAAATCCTTCTACATTTTTACACACTTTGCTGTTATTTCTGTAAGACAAATTCCTAAAGTGGGATTTCTGAGTCAAACCATAGCATAATTTTCCTTTTTTTTCCCTTTTTCTTAGCTTTTTATTTTGAAGTAATTAGAGACTCTAAAGAAGTTGCTAAAATAGTACAGAGAGGTCCTGCGGATCTTTTATTCATCTTCCCCTAATGGCAACACCCCTTATAACTATAGTGTAGAACATTATTCAAAATTAGGAGACTGCACATTTTAACTTTTAATAAATGTTACCAAATTATCCTTTAAAAAATTTTATCAACTTCTACTCCATCAACAAAGTAATAAAATAACTGATTTTTTTATATCTTTGCCAACATTCGAGTGATCAATCTTTAAAATTTTTGTCAATATGGTGGGCAATAATAGTGCATTGGTGTTTCATTTTGCATTTTTGTGATTACCAGTGAAGTTGAGTATTATTTTTGAACACTCACTGTCCACTTGTACTATTTCTGTAAATTTCATGTTTATATGTTTTGTCTAATTAGTAGGTAGGATATTTGATTTTTTTCTTATTTGTTTGTGAGAACTTTTTGTTTATTAAGGATAGTCTCCATTTGTTATATGTTGCAAATATTTTCTCTTAATCTGTCATGTGTCATTCAACTACATTTTATCATCCTGAAGTTTTACATTTTTATGTAATCCATTTGGTCAATTTTTCCCCTTTATGTTTTCCAAATTTTATGTTTTTCTTAGGAAATAAAAATCATAAGAGAAGTTCTATAATTTTTCCACAATTTTACCCATTTTTAACATTTATTAATTTTAGACACTTCCTTGATGCTAAATCTTTATAAAATTCAGTTATCTTTGCTTATTACAAATTCAACATCTGGGGCAACTGATTGAATACAAGCATTATATGCACTCTTAATTTTACTTTGCCACTTTCCGTTATTTTCAACTTGGATATGTTCAGATCCTCCCATCTTTTATTTGGTAAACCAGGGTATTTCTAAGCCAACAGGCATTTTGGTAGCTGCATGGTCAAAATGTTCCCAGCTACCATACTCTCTCCCACCCTGGCCCGCTGCAGGAGAGGTGAGGTGTGTGAAAGTGTTTGCCAACGGGACCCTCGTGGTCTCTGCTTCGAAGGACCACACGCTGCGCTTGTGGAATTTACTCTCTGGCCAGGAGAAATTCACCATTTGGGATGGAGGCTCGAACACTCCCACCGAACCTCAGATCTGGAGCCTTCATGTGGACGAAGCAAACAAGGTTGTATATTCGGCATCCGGCTCAAAGGTAACAAACACCTGCCCTGTTTGTAAAGGAAAACTGAGACCAGAGTGTTCAAAGACAGGAATAAGCTGTTTCTATAAGCAGGGGCTCCCTTACATGGGTGGGGGATGGTAAACAGGAGTACACAACCACTTGAAGGAGTGTTATAAGAGGTTTCGACCTTCATAGTTGGCTTCCTGAGAGTTCTTTCTGACTCTAAGGTTTGAGACCTTTCATCTTTTTTAATATAGTCATTTTAGTGCTATAAATTTCCCTCAAAGTACTGCTTTGCCTGCATGCCACAAATTTTGATATGTTGTATTTTCACTTACATTTCACTTTTGATTTCTTCTTCGATCCATGGGCTATTTAGAAGTGTGCTATTAGTTTCCAAATATTTGAGGGGTTCCCAGGTAAATCCACAAAAAGGATTTGATGTGAATCCTTTCAAATTTATTGAGACTTGTTTTATGGTCTCTCTTGGTAAATCTTCCATGGTCATCTGAAAACAATGTACATTCCACTGTGTTATTCCCTTATGTAAACCACAACCCTGTGATTTGAGAGTTGTATGGATGGAGATGCCAGTAGCATCCTGGGTACTCCTGGGTAGGAGTTCAGCAACTAAAGCCACGTCGAAAAATCTGTATTTAACTCTCAGTTGAGTTTCTTGAGAGCTGAGTGCCTTTGGTCACGTCACTTCATCATTTTGAGTCCCATTTTCTCATCTTCCTCATAAGATAATGATGGCAAAACACCCGGCATGGTGCTTGGCACATACTAAGCACCGAATAATTAGTATTTTTTAATTATTGTATTGCATTAGTAATTGGTGATTTTTTTTTTTTTTTGAGACAGAGTCTCACTCTCTTGCCTGGGGCGAGTGCCGTGGCATCAGCCTAGCTCACAGCAACCTCAAACTCCTGGGCTCCAGCAATCCTACTGTCTCAGCCTCCCAAGTAGCTGGGACTACA
>CAUYSK010006052.1:0-58736 GCA_963575035.1 Avahi laniger | reverse complement strand
AAGACGAGTCTGGGAAATTGATGATGTCATGACATCACCTAACCGGCCTGGAACTGTCTACTTGCAAACTTCTGAGAGAAACTATATCTTTATCTTGTTCAACACAGTGTTATTTCCAGTCTCTGTTATTTACAATTAATCATAATTCCTCTTTTAAACAGATTTTTTATTGTTTTAAAATAGAGACAGGGTCTCACTCTTCCTCAGGCTGGTCTCGAACTCCTGAGCTCACACGATCCTCCTGCCTCGGCCTCGCAGAGTGCTAGGATTACAGGCGTGAGCCACCATGCCCGGCCTAAACAGATTTTAAAACAGATAAAAAGATGCGTTTTTCTGGAGATGGAAGGTCACATCAAATAGAGTTTAAAAAACCCTGTATGTTTCCAACAAGGATGTGTTCTTATGAACTTCCTAAGAAATGTCCTAATGTGTGTAGAAATTTGTATAGGACAACATCTTCTTGGACAGCTTTCTGGACACACTCAACTCCAAATGGTCACCATTTCTATTCTGGAATAAATGAACCTGACCTTCATTTCTAAACACTGTTTCAACGTCAACACCACGAGCTTCACGCTTCCTCTCTGTTTCTCGCACACTCTGTTGTTCTGCCTCTTCCACGTCCTAGAGACCACTCCATCTGGGCTGCGTCCTCACCAGCTCTCTTCTCTCTCCAGCACATTTCTCTTGGCCTTTCTTGATTTTGTCCCCAGCCCTGGCCTCCTAGTAATATATTTTATAGATTCTACCATTTCTCCTCCAGAACTCTAGGGTCTTAACCATGCATTCTGAAGTGCTTAAGCAGATTCGTGGATCACTTTAAAGGAACACAGTAGCCTTTCGACATGGAAGAAAGATGGCCCTTTGGACAAGAATGTCATTTGGCCTCTGAGGCTTTAGAAATATCATCGTCAACATATCAACATCTTCTTCCTCAACACCTTCTTCACATCCTCTTTTTCATCACTGCCTTCATCCCACCATCCTCATCACCACCATCCTCACCCCCAGCACTCTAGAGAATACCAGCTGACATGCACTAAGTGCTTGTCATCATTTGTTCATTTGCAGAGACTAGTGAGGTAGCTCTGTGCTGGGGAGCTGGGATTCACAGGCAAAGAAACCTGGGTGCAGAGCGGTGAACACGCTCACGTCACACCACCGGGCGGTGGGATTTGAATCCAGTTCTGGCGCCAGAGCCCGCCTCTTCGCCCCTCCATTCTACCTGCTCTGGCAGTTCTGGTGTCAAAAATGCAGGACTCCCTCTTCAACGGCAAAGAACGTCAGCCTTTCAGGAACATGCTAGAAAGTTTAACTGTGAATTTAATTTATCCAACATTGGACAAAGACTCCTTTGGGACGTTTAATATCCGAGATAGTCTAATGTACTTGCTAGCTACCTGTGCTTCTCATTTTATTACTTATGTCTCCATATGAGTTTAGACATCAGTCCTGCCCTTTGGGAATCCCAAGCTTATTGTCTAATGTTCATTTGAAGAAAATTTTTGTGCCTTTGTTAATATCTGCAGGGGAATACATTTTCCTTATGCCAGTCAGTCTCTTTGTCTTGTAATTTATTTTTTAAAATTAACAGATAACATTGTCTGCTTTTATTGTGTATGTGTTTGAAGTATATCTATATGTATATTTATACACACACCCCCACATATACGTACACACATTGTGGAATGGTAGCTAACCTTCGAGGTCTGTGTTAAATTCTTCCTTGGATTCAGAGATACTAACAACAACACAAGTCTCTCATTCACAGTGCTTAGTCCTTGACTGAGCACACATTTCTTTTTTCCCTAAGTCGCAGAACCTAACTTCAGAGCTGGACCGAAGTAACTAATCAATCTCTCACAGCTGACAGCATGGATAAGTCATCTTATTTTCGAGCGGGGTTATCCTATTTTTGCTTTCATTGCCATGTTTATATTGACGATTACAATGTGCCTTGAGATTTTATTTTGAAATAGGTTGACAGGAAATTCTACAGGTAAACAATATCCTCCAGTGACTGTTCCAAGGAACGCCAGCTCGGCAGGACACAATGAGGTGGTCCAGGAGAAACTGTTCCCAGGCCAGCCCTGCAGACCATGCCTAACCGTCTCAGAGAAACACGAAGCAGTTTAAAGTGAACCAGGAGTCCTACAGTTAGAGAAAGCTTTTAAACTATTCAACTCAGTGCTCCCACATCTACTTGGCTCTGAAATCTTTTTTCACAGCCCCTGTGGTGTGACTGGTGAGACGAATTTCTTAGAACGCTAGTTTGGGAAGCACGGAAGGCAGGAGCCATCCGTAGGAGCGGCTGCAGAAATGCTGTCGGGGAGGTCAGGGCACGGAGCCGTGTCAGGCTACCGTGGACCTTGCCGTTTTAAGGCTGGAATCCTGAGTGCCCCAGACACCACGGGGAGAAAGGGAGTTGTCTACACCCTGAATAAGTCATGGAGTGCTGCTGCGGTGAGAGGCCGTGGGGGAACTGGGAGGCTGAGAGGGTCGATCCACCTGTCCCAAGCCACCCGGAGTAGCCCTGGGGTTCCTCGGGACAGGGTGGGGCAACCTCAGGTCCACACAGGAGCCTTTTCTCCGAATGCCTTGGAGGGTGTGAATGCCAGGGGCAGACGAGGATGCCCAGCACCACAGTGAGGACTGCGGCTTTGAGGCACAGAGTCTGGTTCACTTCCCATTTCTGCCACAAGCCCACGACCTTGCAGCTGTTCTCTAGGTACTCTGAGCTTAACCATCAGCTCATTCATCAAGTGCAAAACCGAGCTCACACAGGCCAATGAGGCAACAGGAGGAGAGCACTGGGGTGGCTGCAGCAAAGGCTTGGCAAATGTCAGGGGCCATTGTACCTATTCTAGGCCCTTCCCTTGGCCTAAGAAAGGCATCAATCCAGGGCCCCGGCCCCGCCCCCAAAGAAGCCATGATCTTAGCACACTGCTGTCAGATGCACAGTGCAAACGGCTTCCTAGTTTGGGTACAAACTCAGCAACTGAATGCGATCTTGTGTGCTCAGCCCTTCCTCAAACACAGCCCCGCTGGAATAAATGGGAATCAGCAACGACCATCCACAGTCATGAGAGCAGGGGGGCTGAGTGTAACTCACGGCTCTCCTAGACAGACTCGCTTGGCTATTATTTATAAGCTCCTGGGCCACATTGTTACTGACAAGAAAGTCTGCTCTACCTCCTCGCTGCTGTTCCGTCTGGCCTCTCAATCTGTACTTGCTGGAAAAAAATAGTTATTGTTATGCTAAAATCACAATGGGACTCTCATAACTCAGTGCTAAATAACACCCATAAAACTATGAAAATGGCACTTGGGCATTAAAAGTTATTTTCTTACGGACTTTAACAAGATTCAGTGCTTTTGTTCCCACAGTGCTCTGGTGTTTCAGCTTCACACACTCACAAGATAAAAATGCGAGGAAGGATTCCAGCAGGACACCATTCTCCCTCCCACAAAGCAGTGTTTTGATTTTGCACACAGGGAACCAGCAGGGCTGTGGTACACGGAATGAGTATCGACCGTGGTCGTTACTGCGACGGTGGTGACAGCAGGGGCTTACCTCTTTCTTGGTGAATTTTGGCGAGTGATCGTTTTTGTCGTCGATCATGATTGTGGCGGTGGCCGTGCCGGTTAATCCAACGTCCAGTCCAGCCATGTCCTGAGCTTCGATGATCAGCTCGTACTTGGGATTCTCCAGAGTCTGCAAAGCACAAGCACAGAGGGAGAAGACGGCATTGAGACCCGGGCTGCTGCTTTGGGAAGGTGGCAGATGCGTGGCTCGGCTGTCCCTCCCCTCCTCCGTGGAGGGCAGGCGTCTTTAAGCTGCCATGGCTTTACTCCTGACTGTGTATAAATGTGCCTAAGAATCCCTCCAATACAAGACAGTCACTACTCATAGACTGGAGCTGGCTGGGGGACAGAACCTATTTACTGTCCTTGTTTTGGGGAACATTTGATACATTCCAGAATGTTCCATGTCCTGTGCTTCGCTATATACTGTATGTTTAATTTTTATACCCACATCTGTCATTTCACAGTGACCTCATGAAGCTGATCTGAAAATGCGGCTAACTTTGATGGTGACTTTAGGATAAAGATGGAAGCTTTGGGAATTCACATTTACTGACAATGGGATGGCACAGACATCGTATCACTGTGTTTTACAGAACTCCTCATAGTTAATCTTTTCAGCAAGCAGGTCAAACTGCAATTATTCCTCCCATTCCACAAATGGGAAAAAACAACTGAGGTTTAGAGTCACTTATACTGCATTCGTTCAGGTAATTTTAGTCTCATAGGATGTTACATTTGGAAGATGCATTTAATCCAACCATGATCTGAAAAATTTAACACAAACAATGTTGCACTATTGTCTCTTTTTATATACATGTTTTTCATTTGAATATTTGACAGATATTTAGCTACCATGTTCAAACATTCAAAACAACTAACCAAACAGCTCTGATGCTAAGACGAAGAACACGGTGTCTGGCAGGTAACAGCCCCTGCTTTCAAACCGCCTTCTGCAGTGCATCTGCTTGGCTTGGTCAAACCGCACACCTTTCTTCTGGCAAGGCAGCACCCCACGTTTACTTTGGGGTCCTACCCCTGCCTTACTCTCTGCCCGTGTGCTTTGGGTTGGACTGCCTTCTCCCCAGTGAACTTTTGGGATGAGTCCTGATGAGGAGAAGCTGATCAGTACATCCCATTCCAGGGGTATGATGATTAGCCCAGGCCAGGCCCTGTGTTTGGCAGCCAGGGGAAGGAAGCTGTCTCCCCACAGTGCGAACCCGGAAGCATTTATCTGGGGCAGCTAGAGGAGCCATCGTGTGACCACAGCAGAGGTGGTGCGGGGGACACCCGTCTAAGAATGAAGCCATCTCCTGGGAGAATTATGCTTGAACCTTGGGGCAAAAAGAAATGGTTCTCAGTGATTATGCTGGGCCACTTCATCATGCCATGCCTGAAGCCAGCCCTGCCCACGGACTTTGCAGGCAATGAAGGCGTGAATTTTCCTTATTTGCTTAAACCAGTTAGGATTGGTTTCTTAATCACTCACACAGAGAGTCTGAGTGGAACTACCTTCAATGACAAAAATAAAAGGTGTTTACGATCACATAAATAGTCCTACCAGCACGACAGCCTCAAAAACAGTTGGTTATACCAACTAATAATTAAGAAATACCACAGGGAGCAAAGAACAAAAAAGCAACAGGGGGTCTCTACTTTTCTGCTAAAGCCATCAGTTTACACAGTAAATTTTAATAGCGCAGTGCTAGCTCTCTCAAAAACTTTGAAGTATTTTTGAAGGGTAGTTAGCTGTTTGCTCTCTGGGGCATCTTTAATTGGTATTTCTTTAACTTCTAGGTAGCTTCTGAGCTACTAACTTAAGAAGTATTAGTTTTGTTGGACAGTTTGGTAAGGTCCTAAATTTATTTTTTATTTTTATTTTTGAGACTGAGTCTCACTCTGTCACCCCGGCTAGAATGCAGTGGTGTCATCATAGCTCACTGCAGCCTCCAACTCGTGGTCTCAAGCAACTTCCTGCTTCAGCCTCCCAAGCAGCTGGGACTACAGGCGCCACCACCACAGCCGGCTAATTTTTTCTATTTTAAGCAGACACAGGGTCTCACTCTTGCTCAGGCTGGTCTCAAATTCCTCAGCTCAACTGATCCTCTTGCCTCGGACTAGAGTGTTAGGATTACAGGCGTGAGCCACCGCGCCCGGCCAAGGCCCTGAACTTAAATTCAGGATGATGAGTGGGATGCTGATGTGCTCTTTGACAGTTCCACACATAATATTTTGGTTTTAATTCCAGCTCCGCCAGGGCTGAAGGTCCAAAGTTCTCTGACGGCTGAGTGCAAATGGAATTTGAACTATAACCAGCTCTGGTCCTGCCTGGCTCAGTTGGTGCTTCTCTGTATAGGTGCTTGAAATGCCATCCACTCGCAAGTTGAAGCTGGAAAACTTTATCTTAATGTAAAGTTTTCTACTTGTCACCATTGGCTTTCTACTTATCATCATTGACAAGTTGGATTGGGTTTACTATTTGCCATAAATAGTAGCTGGACCGCATGAAACCAGTAAATTGGCCACCTACGAAATCTTTCCTGAGTATCTCTGGACATGCTAACCACTAGCCTGAACATCATAGGCTTAATTGTCGTATAACATTTTAACTTCTGTCCTAAGACATTATAAATGTTTTTGAAAGCAAACAATCATTGAAATAAGAAATTACATAGATTTTTCCCCAATATTAAAGAGATCATGCTAAATGTAGTATCATTTTTCCCATGTAATATCACTTATCAGCATAATTCCTGTACACTAAGGGTTGTGTAAAATATAATCATATGGATATTTTGTAATTTACTTAATCATCTTGTATAATATTATTAGGTCTTTAGGTTATTTGCAGTGTTTTAAAAATGTTGATGGTTTTAAATAGCACTGCAATGAACATCTTTATTCGGGGAGCCTTATATATACTTTGGTTGTTATTTTTGGTTTTGTTTGTTTGTTTTTGAATGATAGATCCCAAGATGCCTGTGGAATTACTGGGATGAAGGGTATGAGTATTTTAAAGTTTTTTATTTATAGTTCAATATTGTTTTCCAAGAGGATGCTATGAATTCTATACCAGTCTTACCAGAATGTTTAGTTTATGATCCCAGGCAGGGCTTGTGTCTAAAGAACAGCTCCTGTTATTGCCCCGTGAAGCAAGTTGGGGACTAGTGTGATACTATGACGGCTACCTAAGAAGGAGAGAAATTCCTCACAGCATTCACGCTCCTCCAGCTCGGAGTATAGCTCACGATGGAGACTGCTTCAAACACTAACGCCAGCAGGCGGGCACTGCTTCAATCTCCCAGTCTCCACCGGCTCTTCCTGTACCTACGCTACTCCCTCAGGGCATCGCCTGGTCCTCATCCTCAGCACAGGTGGAGTTCAGGTGGGGTTGGCTCCGCCCCTCATCTAGGGATGGGTATGTGGTTCAGGCCTGGCCAATCAGGGCTTTCCATTCCCATGGCCATGGGATGCGCATGTAACCTAAGTTAGTCCACCCTGACATTGAAATTCAGTTCTGGGATGTATTTCTTTTAGAATGCTTAAGGCAAAGAAGTTCTCTTTCTGCTAGATTTGAGAAAGTCAACCTGAGAATGGAGGTAACACAGGCTAAGAGGTAGAGATGGATGGAGTTGGTTTTTTTAAAACATCATTTGAGCCCCTTAATAGTCATCCTTGAATCGAGAATTTACTGCTCAGATTTTGTGAGTTCTGTGAGCTAACAAATTTCTCCTTTCCTCCAGACACTTGATTTAGATGTTCTGTGAGTAGCAACAAGGCAGTTTTTACTAATATTACAACTAATACTATGACCAATTATCTGGTTATTAGTAAGAAAGCTTAAGAGCTACCAAATCACACCATAGCATTGCAGTAGGCTCTTCCCAAAAGCATTGCAACCATTTCATGAGTGCATCATTTTCTCTTTTAATGGTTTCCCCTGCGCAGACTTTTTTCCCAGAGAAAGTTACCATAATTTTTTCTTTTATTATTTTATATATCCATTTAATTGGTGGTTAATGAACATCTAGTTTAAATGTTGTGCTGGGTGTTGAGGATATATTGATGGAAAAACAGGGTCCCTCTCTTTAAGGAGTTCAAAGGATAGGGTTGAGGACAGTCATGCTCACGTATAACTGCAACAAAATACAGTCAAAGCTAAGCAGAGGTACGTACAAATTCTCATGATCGTACGAAGGGACACATGGGCATAACTCTCCTGTAGTTAAACACATTTTACAAATAATTTTAAAAATGAACCAGTCAATCTCCATCTCTTGAAGAAAATAAAACTTTACAGCTGTAATGTGAAATAGATTGATTAACCTTGCAGAGAATCAATTAGATTATTGAGTAGATAAATTGGAAGGTTTGGGATGAGATGTTCCAAAAGTCTTCATTTTCTGGCAGACTTAAGGCTAACATTAAAAATGATTTTTATTACTTAAGTAATATCCAATTATTGTAAGGAAAATAAAAATGATACAGCCATTTCTAAAGTGGAAACTGAGGACTTGCCTCCACCCTTATCCAACCTTACCCCTATGAAATGTGTCTCCCTGCTTTTCTCTACACATTACAAGTACACACACAGATACATTTGATGTACCCTCATATGTAGTACACATTTATGTGCACACATATGTAAATGGAATGATACCACTTACATAGTTGCAGTGTGTTATACCATATCACTTTTATCTCAGCGCTTACAGATCTGCCTGTTCATTTCAACAGCTCTACACTAGTCCCCTGTAGGAATCCACTCTACTTTCTTCAACCAGTCCCTCTTGTCATTTGAGTTGATTCCAAATTTTCATGTTTAAAAGCAACTCTAATATAAAAAAATTCATTGGCTTGTTAGTATTTTGGGGTTTTCCTCTAATGAACACTATTGCTTTCACAATGAGAACAACAATAACAAAAACCAAACAACCAAGAATAAAAGTAACCTCCTTTGGAATGTAAAAGTCTCAGTCATATTTAAAAATCAGAGAAAATGCCACATGAGTTCCCGCATTCTTGCGTGACCAGGATACTTTCCACTTATGTCCTGTCTATTTCCCACTCCTGCTGAGCCTCTTCCAGAGGTCACCCCTAATTCCCTAACTCACCTTGTCACTCTTACTTGAAATATACATATGTATTTAATTCTGTATCACTCTCTGGTCACTTTGCATTGCGGGAAATGTTCCTTTTAGGTTGGATGTCCGGCTCACGGCTGCCCTTTCTCTGGAGAAACCTGACATGCAGAGAAACAGTCCCCAGTGGCCATGGTCATGACTGTGTCCATTGGCAAGAGTTGCCTAATTCACAGGGAACCCCCTAACTAAGCTGGGACAATCAGATTCTGGGAACATGAAATGTAGAACCGAGAGTCACAGAGACAGAATGTAGGGCACACCCCATTGCCTTTCTCCATGTAACTCCTGGGACCAGTAGAGGGAGTTTGCCTTCTTGAATATTTTGGGAGGAAACTTGCCACCCTTGCGCTCCTCTCTGCCCGTGTGGAAGGCACCCTGCTTCTGGGAATCAAGACCATCAGTTGTCCGGCTGCCCTGCCGTTAGGTGAGTAAACTTGACAGTGAGGAGGCAGCTCTGTTGTCCTCTCAAGGTCAATCTACACTCTCCATGGGCCTCACCTGATTCTTGTGTCTGTTTGGTTCAAGGCTGAGATGGAAAATGGATATAATCAACTCCAAAGAACTTTCGAGCCTAGTTATGCAAAAGGGGCTGCTCTCACCAGAAAGAGGCAAGCTTGGCTGCTAAGATCTGGGAGCGTTGCTGCCTCTGACTTCAGTTCTTCCCTTAATTCTGTAACACATCCCAGTGGTTGTCCCCTGAAGCCAGCCAGCCAGAATCAGTTTCAGCTGCTCGCGACCAGAAGAGCTATGGCGAAGACAACACTATGTGTTCACCAAGCCCCATTTTCCGGGCTCTGGGGCACCCAGCTAGACCGCATTCCCCAGGCTGCTTGGCAGTAAGATGAATCTGTGGGACGGATTCTGGCCAATGGAGTATGTGCAGAAGTAACGTCCTTGGTGTGGCCTCTAAACCTCCCCCATGCTTTCTATTTCCCAAAAAGGAAGCAGCCTGGATCTCCAAATGGCTGTGAGGCAGAGCCTCTTTGCTAACCTGCTTTAGCCTGTGAGGAGAGCAAGAAAAACAGCCATTCTTGAGGTTTACGGGCTGTTCCCATGGCGCCCAGCCTACTTTGACTAATATGAAGGCTATGTTTCCTGTTTTCTTTCATTTCGGATGCCTGTTTGCTATCTTCCTAAGTGGATGACAAAGTTTTCAAGGGCAAGGACCATGCCTTTGGCCTCAAGTCCTGGCCAGTGCTCAGACACAAGGTGGGCGATTTACTTTCATTATTGATAATGATGATATATTACTGTTTCCCTGAACTAAATTATCTCTCAAAGGTCTGAGCACATCAGTGGCATTTCCAAAGCAAAGCCATTTATTCTCAGGGAATGGCTTATACTTTGGGGAACTCTAGCTCAAGGAGATAGGATTTTATTTTGAGGAAGAAAGGTACTGTGTCAAAACTGGGAAAATTAAATTGGCTCCTCTGATTTTATTTGAAGCTATCTGATCTGTAAGACATATCTAAGAGAGTCAAGCTGCTCTCCTTGTTTGAATTCCGCAGCCACGCATTTCTATTGCATTTGCTATCTCCTCCTGGGTGTCTCCCAGCTACCAGTTAAAATATATCCTAGAAACAAAAGGAAGATGGTATGTCTGCAAGAAAAAGCCTCAAGTGAATCTCCACAGAGACTAGGTTCACTGATCACACTGATTTGAAAACCAAACATTTCATCTTGAAAAAAGAATCAAGCCATGTCATTAAATATGGCACATAATCAATCACCCAATGCTTGATGTTTTACACAGCTATGATAACTTCCATACAAGCACACACTTAATGGAACATTTATCACTAATAACAAGAATAATGGTAGCTGTGGGGGGAAATCAACGAATAAATGTTACATGGAAAAGGTTTTCTCATTAATCCACGCAGTTGCCTGCCCTTCCCTTGCCTGATCTCGAGCTGCCCTGCGCATCTCTCCTTATGGTTTGTCCAGGCTTAATTTCTTTCCACTGCCCCACTTTTTCTTATTTTTGAACTTTTCTCCTTTACTTCTTCCTCCAGCCTAATGCCCGTTCATTGGCTGATGGTCATCATTCACTGCACAGAAGCCCCACGAAGGCAGGGACCCTAGTGCGCAACAGGGTGGCTGACACTTAAGAAGGAGGCGATCAGTATTTGATCAATTATTATTACCCTGGCTCCACTACTTGGTAGCTGAGTGATCCCAGCTCAGTTACTCAGTTTCATAATCTGTAAAATGGGGAGAATAATAATACTTATAGGGTAGTTGAGGATTAAAAGAGGTCAAGTGCCAAGCGCAGAGCCAGGCATATGCAAATGCCCAAGAGACGGATATTGTTATTAGTTAACGGAATCTTTGGGACGTTTCCTGAAGATGTGGCAAGAAACTGAGGGTGGCCATCAGGAAGAGCCAAAAGCAACTAAATGCTGCCAACAGCCAGAGTGAGCTTGGAAGAGGATTCTTCCCTAGACAAAACTTCTGGTAAGGCTGTAGATTCTGGACTGACAAACTGCTTGCAGCTCTGTGAGAGCCCACGAACCAGAGAACACAGCTAAGAAATGCCCAGCTCTTTGAAAAGAGAGACTGTGAGATAACAGACGTCTATTGTTTTAAGTCATTAAGTTTTGGGGTAATTTGTTATGCAGCAATAGATAACGAATACAGGCTTTTATCCCAGCACCTACCACAGCCTATAATGTTCTTGCTTATCGATGACCTGCTTATTGGCTATCTTGACTATGACAATTTGAGCTCCATGAGAACAGGGGCTTTGCTTATTTAGAGTTTTGGCTCTCAGTTATTAATTCAGCCTTGGGACATCGTAGATATGTGAGGATTGGTCAATTTTATATATATGTACATTTTAATAGAACGATGAATTACATAGAATGGTGTACCTGTAAAAGCTTAACAGACTCTACTGATTTGCGGTATTGGTTAATTTTGGTGGTTTTCTCCTACTGTGGCTGACTCAAGCTACCCATGTGATGTCACTCCAAAAGTGTGTAGTCAGAAAGGATGCAAACAACCAGCGATTGTAGGCTGGCGAGAATAGGCCCTGGCATATGTTAATAAATTCTGCATTAGGAATCAAGGAAGCCGTAAGAAGGCATTTTTGCCAACAGATCCCTTTGTTGTTTAACATTTATAGTATTGCTAATGAGAAATACTGCCACAAGATATGTAGCAAAGATACGACGTAATTCATTTATTTGTTTACTCTTCAGCTTTGCCCTGATAAACTGGGCATCGCAAGACTCCTTGCAATATGGGGACCAAGCAAGGGCCCCACCCTTGTCCAGGTCAGCTGCACCTGGAACCCGGTCTATAAATATTGCAACAGATTGGTGAGAACATTATCTGAAGCAGAACGAGTTGGTGTCTGTCTGGAGTTTGATTTACCCACTCTGGCCACACAACACTGGGAACAGGTCGCCCATAAATCCAGCAGGAACTGCCCACGTGTCCTCATAAAAGGTGCCTCATTCCTACCGCGGCTGCCGAGAGACGCTCCTCCGTCTTCCTATGCGACAGGGCGCGTCTGGTGTGACTTGTGTTTGTCTTTAGGCCTCTTTTCACCTCACCTCTCAGTGCTAATGTGAACATTCATGCTCTTGGCTGTCACCTGCTGTGTTTTCATGCCTTGCCGGGGCTTGGTGGGTAAGGGGAAGGCAGAGCTCATTTCCCCGGATTTACTGGCTGCTGACAAAGCTGGCAGGGTGGGGAAGTCGCAGGGGAAATAAACACTGCCTCTTAGACATATGCGGTTGGAATAACCTAAGTGATAGATTTGAGGTTGAGGGACACGAAAATCAAATAAAACATTTCCAGGCAAAGTGTACCTCTTCTGATGTTACTGATGAGTTACAGTAAATAAACCGCCAATGGCATTCGTAGCGTACCTGGAAAACCATCCCCTTTAGACCCAAGGAAGCAAATATTTGGCACTCAGTTTGATTTCACTGGAACATTTGTTTAGTGTCTACTAGGTTCAAGGAACTCTGCTCGGATGTGATGAACGATACAGACTCTGCTTTTGGTACGTTTCCTGTCCAGAGAAATGAACAAAACACAAGTCTGCCAGGTACGGTGAGATGAATGTTATCAGAATGGTACCAGTTAAGGTCTATGTGGAAAGGGTCAGGGTGTGGGATGCTCAGGAAGGCTACCTGGAGCTTGTTTAATTCATCAAACATTTATCGAGCACCTACTATGTGTTAGGCAACATGCTGGAGGGTGGGAATAAGTAACAGGCATCAAGTCTAATGTGTGAGACTAACAGCCAGATTATTTCAGCAGAAAGCATGGAGTTCTATGGTGTTACAAACCTAGACGTTATGGGGGGGGAGATTGAGGAGAGAGTCCTGCGGGAGGGAATCAGAAATGGGGTCTTGAAGTAGAAGCCAGTCCTATGGAAGAAGGTGGGAGACTATTAATCCTACAACTGTCAACTTCAGTCACTGAATAAGAACTGAAGGCTGACTGTGATTCGGGACACCACGGGGACAAGAAGTGTACCGCCTACTGTCAAGGAAGCCACTGCTTAGTAGAAGATAAAACATGTACAAGCGGCTTCTCAAGGCTGCAGGCAGCACGCGCTAAGTCGGCCGTGCACTCAGTAGGTTCACGATGGGAATGGCACGGCTAGGAGTGCTCGGTGGCTGCTCGGTGGCGTCAGGTTACCGCAAGGCTGGAGCTGAGCCCCGAAGGATGGGAGGGAAGGGGGAGAATGCAGAGAAGGAAGAAGGGCCTGGGGACAAGCGTGGAGGTGGCAGGCTGAGACAGGGCCACCGGTGTGGCTGGAGTCAAGGTCTGCGAGGTGGCGAGACACAGGCTGTCGGTTCTGGAAAGAACCTCAGAGACCGCCTAGGCCAGCCTTGCTGCAAGGAACCTGCAGGCTGAGGAGAGGGAGGGGACCCGACAGCACGTGGCTGCTGAGGAGCGAGCTGGACACGCTGCAGAATTTCTTGGCTTCACCTGTTTGATGGAGACAAGGGAGTACAGCCCTTGAAGTTGAAGCAAACTATAATGCAGTTAAATGCTCTTTCTCTATGACTTTTATATTTTCACAATCTACTCCTACCACACTGGCTTTTGCTTTCTAGTGTTTTGGCCCCATCATAGCAGCATGGTGCCCGGTACGTAGGAGGTGCCCGGGACATACAGTCCGAGTCAGTGCTTCGCGAACACGCCTGCGTCAGAATCCTCCGGCCGGTGCACCGAGGCGCAGACTGCTGGCCCACAGCGGGCTTTATGACTCAGGAGGTCCGGCATGGGGGCTGGGGATCTGCATTTTTCACAGGTTTCTTGGGGATGCTGATCTGCTAGTGGGGGGCACACGCTTTGATTAGCACTGCTCTGAATGAACACGTGACTACACGCACATTGGTACGTACTCTTATATATTTTAACTTAAAATTCACCTGTTTATGATGCAATTTAAATGAAAAATAGAAAACATCGTTTTCCAAAAGTTTTCTCTCTAACTAGACAACTTCCTTTTTCCCCACTTTCTAGAAAAAAAAAAGTCCTCTCTTTAAGACACTAAACAGCACCACGGTCACCTCTCTGGCCTGCTCCAGCCCTCTTCTAGACATCCCCGTTGGACGCCCTCCTCATCCTTCATGGGCCAGCACCAGGACTGTTCTTCCTGGTGGCACCGATCCAGCTGGCGCCCCGGAGTTATCCTCAGCCGTTCCCTCTTGTTGTCCCACACAACCAGTCACCATGTGCCACTCATTTTTCTCCCCAACCTCCCTTGATCCATCCGCCTTGCTCTGTCACCACAGCTACCGCATGACTTCAAGCCTTCGTCTCTTCTCACCTGAGCTACTGCAGCGGCGTCCAGACTGGACCCTCTGCCCCCTCTAAACCCCTCTCTCCTGCGAAGCCAGACAGAGCGCGCCATCTCAGCTACCATCTATCTGACTACAGGACTGAGTGTAAAACTCTTCTGTGGCGGCAGGACAGCGTGCAAGTTCCTCCTGCATGAAGGTCCGGCTCTTCCTGGCCTCATCTTCTCGTTCTCCCCACCCAGCGCTGCGTTCCCATAACGCTGAACTGCTTGGCCATCCACGTCGTCTCAGGCCTTTTCACTTCTCTTCATCTTCGCACCTTTGCTCACGCTGCAGCCTCTGACCTCCCTGCACAGTTTTTTCCTGGCAAACTACCACTTGTCCTTACAAACCTTGCTTAGACGCTGCCTCCATCATGAAGCCTCTTTGTCTTCCCAGAGCTCCTCTCCCCTCCTCTTGCTAGCCCTGGCTGTGGATCATGGTGAATGCTTTTCTCTAGGTTGCCTTAATGACACCACACAGCAATTTTCTCTTCATGTGTCTGTCTCCATGATTACGCTGTGAGATGCTCAATGTCAGGTTCATGTATCAAGCACAGTGCACAAAATGCCATCGCGCTTTTGGGTTGAGAAGCTTTCATATCTTCTACTGTAGACAGAATAAAAGCCCCCAGAGATGGCCACGTTCTAAATCCTGGAATCTGTGAGTGTGTTACCGTAGGCGGCAAAAGAGACTTTGTTAAGTATCTTGAGATGGGAAAACTACCCTGGATTACCCGAATGGGCCGAATATAATTGCAGGGGTCCTTATAAGAGGGAGGCAGAAGAGTCAGAGTCAGAGGAGATGGATGGTGGCGGCAGAGGAGAGAGATGGGGAGAGGGAGGAGAGAGATGGGGAGAGAGATGGGGAGAGAGATGGGGAGAGAGATGGGGAGAGGGGGGAGAGAGATGGGGAGAGAGATGGGGAGAGAGATGGGGAGAGAGATGGGGAGAGAGATGGGGAGAGGGGGGAGAGAGATGGGGAGAGGGAGGAGAGAGATGGGGAAAGAGATGGGGAGAGGGAGGAGAGAGAGCTGCTGAGCTCCTGGCCTTTAGGTAGAGGAGGGGGCCCTGAGCCAAGGAGTGCAGGTGGCCCCTAGAAGCTAGAAAAGGCAAGAAAACGGATTCTCCCCTGGAACCTCCAAAAGGAACCAGCCCTGCTGACACCTCGATTTTAGCCCAGTGAGACCCACCTTGGACTTTGGACTTCTAGAACTGTGAGACAATAAATTTATGTTGTTTTAAGCCTCTCATTTTGTGGTCATTTGTTATGGCAGCCACAGGAAGCTAATATGCCTCCGGAGAGCCGTCACTGGGCTTCCTGGAGAGCCGAGTTGCCTGCCAGCCTCCCGGCTCCGCCTGGCGCGCAGCCGCCCAGCTGCCTTCGTTCCGCTCCCGGCTGCCTCCTGCATAGGACGCACCCTCTTCCCGGAATAGCATCTTCTGTCTTATCTCTGGAAAATATTTTTATTTCAATTCTTTGAAGTGTAATGTCAACCAGACCTTTCCTGCAGAAATCTGTCTAGTAGGAAGATGAATGTCCTCCCATCTACAAAGCGGTAAAATCAAATATTGGAGAATCTTCTTCTCAGTGTACGTGGTTTCCAGTCTGTCAGGCACTTTCTAAGTATTTATTACAGTCCTCCGTGAGGGCAGGGACCCTCTCTCTGATGCATTCCTGCCACATCCCCAGTTACTAGCCCCCTGAGACACTGAGGACCCAAGACACTGCCTTCATTGGTCATTGGGTTACAGTCTTTGAAAATAAGTTGAACTTATTCTAAATCAACCAAGGGGGAAAAAATCACACAAGCTAGTCTGCTATCTGGCACTCTCAGCAAATGTTTGATGAATGAATAAATCAAGAAATGGTTATATTGATTACTGCACAGTAAACCTGGTCTCAGGATTGCTCTTTGGGTTGTGGGTCCAGAGATAGGACCTGGGCAAGTTCGGACAGGGCTAAGCCACTCTCTAGAGTCTGGTTAGGCAGAATAAGGTGGGGTGACAAGGCTCTGGTTTTCCAAGAGTGAGCAGGGAAGGTCCCTCCCCTTTGAAGGAGGGGCAAGCAAACGGAGCCTTTGTGTGCTTTGGCTCTGAGGGGTTGTGTCCTCCTCCACCTGAGGCAGAGACCCCATGCTTGGTCTGACCCAGGCACAGCCCAAGGCTAGTCACACATCCCGAGGTGTGTGAGATGGAAGGAGGGACATTGAGCCGGGACACCTGGATCCTTAGGTGGTGAGGTCTGGGAGGAAACCACCTTTCATACGCACACATACATATGCGCACACACACACACACACACACACACACACACGCACGCACACAAAGGGACGAGAGAATGTTGCCCAGATGAACCTCAAAAAAGCCAGCTGGGGGCTGTCTCAGATGACCCTGGGGGGCCATATGTGACACAGAATAAAACTGGGAAACTGGTGCTCCTGTCATTCACCAAGCATTCTCTGAAAGCAAATAGCTTTCCTTGGGTTTCAATTTATTACCGTCTAAAATGTCATTCTCTGTATGGGTAATAAAAGATAATACGTTTTATGGTGGCTCCTTATGTTAAGGTTTTACAAAATCTGTTATTAAATGATCTGCATAGAATCTAAATGAATCTTACTAGGTTACATGAAATAGCAAGGTGTTTTTTTCCCCCTTCTCTCTTCCCCAAATCAAGTGCAGTTAGAAGGGCCACACTCTTTGTGTGTTTTCTAACCGCACAGCAGAAGGTAATGCTTTTAAGGTCAGGCTACAAATTGTGTTCTGCTGTGTAATCAGCTTCACAAAGTTTCTTACTGGTCCAAATGTCCAGAAAATTCAATTACTGACTCCCAATGACAAGAGCACATGAGCCCACCAAGGGTTGGTGGAAGTTTCTAAAATTAGGTTCTAAATGCCTACAACTTGCAGCAATTTCAGCTTTACAACCTTTGCCTAACATCGTCCTCTGCATGTTAATGGTCCCTGCCCATTAATTTCAGGCGCTTAATCAGTACTCCATCCCGCGCCCAGAGAAGCACAATCTAAGTGGCTTTGTGGAGCCTGATGCGTCCTCCATTTCTGAGAGGAGGACGCATTCAGATGCGATCTCCTAATCAGAGTTTGAGCCCAGGGTTACTTTTAATCAGCATTATACGTGGTCCCTTAAGTCAAATGCATTTTTATGCAAAGCTTACTTTGGTTTAGAGTTCTATTGCCACAGTAATTCAAGGTAGCTTTCTAAACAAAGGAGCCCACTGAGAGAGTAATAAATCAGCCAGTGACACCCACCCACCCCAGCCATGGACAGGAAAGCAATTTTAGACACCGCCTTATGCTGTCATTGGGTTATACTCTTCGAAAATAAATTGAACTAATTCTAAATCATCTGAGGGGAAAAAAATCACATAAGATGGATTCCAATTACACCATGGCTGTTGTTCCAAAAGCTAATTCGTATACGAGGGAGAAGAGGCAACATGAATAACCTGGCCACAGATTATTCTGGAAGGCTCTGACGGTGATTTCATGCCTGGTACGGGGAGCTCTTCCGATCACCTTTAGCATCATTTGTACATGCTGTCTAATGAACGGTGACCCCCCCCCGCCCCCCCTGGCCTGTGCCCGCGGGGCAGCCCTCGCGTGATCTGGGCTCTGCCATTCATTTTGTTCTTGAAATCGCCCTGGCTCTGCTGACGAGGGCTAAGCCCATTAACACCCAGGAACGTTAGCGGAGCAAGGAAAAGGAAGTCAAATGTTATGACTTAACCTTTGCCTCAGCTCAGCCTCGAAGACAGACAGAATGTTGATAAAGACAAGTGTGTTTTTCTTTGCAAATAATAAAACCCATGAACATGTCCTTGGAGGGTTCTTTTTCATTTTGTTTTAAAAAATAACAATAAACAGAGTCTTTGTCTCTCCTCCGGCCCCTCTCCGGAGCTCTTTTCAAAGTGGAGGGGAACAGAACTGTATTGCCAACCTCTCTGGGAGGAAATCCCAATGCCTCGGCTGCTTGTCCCAGTGTGAGGGGGGGCGGTGAAGACCTCAGCCCTGGGGGGAAAGCATACCTCTGTGCATCATGCTCCCTCCTGGCTCAAACCCCAAGCTGGAGACCTTCCCTCTCCAGCCCACAACTACCCATTCCTTGCCAGCACAGCTGGGCTCCACTCAGACTTCCTGTCATTTTGGTAATCATGCCTACATCCGTAAAGCATTTACTATATCCTGAAAATGGTGTTCAAGCCTTTATGTGAATTACCCCAGTTTGCCTTCGTGGTACCTGAAAGGTTGGTAGGTGTTGTTCCCATTCACAGGTGAGGATTGTGTTGTTCCAGGACACACAGTTCCTACACGGTAGCACTTGGATTGGAACTTGCCTTCTTGGGTGCCCAGCCTGCACTCTCAACTGCTCCACTCTGCAGAGGACAGAGTACTCACCACCTACACAGTGACCTAAAGCCCCTGCTGGTAATAGTTCCATAGGGGAACCCATTTTCCAGCTGTTCCTACCAGCTCTGTATACGTCGGGTTGGGAGGAAGAGAGCCTTTTCTGTGGGGGCAGATTGCCAGTCATGGCAGCTCTTTGAGTGATCTCCATCAAGTCTCTAAAGGTCAGCCCTCTTCTTGGAGACCCCATTTATCCCCTCAGCTTTGGCTCTCCCCACCCCTGTTGATGCTGACAGCTTCAGTCACTTCCTGTCTCCTTTATGTCCGAATCTAATTCCCAGATCCATGCTTCTAACTGCTCGCTCGGCATTTATTTCCACCTGGATGTTTCAGGAGCACTGCAAACACGGCACGCCCCAAAGCAAATTCGGCAGCTTCCCAACGAAGCACATGCCTTCCCCGTCCTGGTAAATGGTGTCACCCTCTACCCAGGCAACCAAGCTGGACCCCCTTGTGTCCTAGCCTCCTTCCTCATCCCCACTGCACTCGATCTGGTTGACGTCTGGAAAAGGACTCTCACGTTACCCCTCTCTCATTGTTCCCACACCGCTTGCCTTACTTCACGTCACTGTCCTGTCTCACTTTGCTGTGTCTGCCTTTAGGAAGGCAGACACCAGACCTGCTTTCCACATGCCCATATGCATTTGTGTGTTCAATAAACAGATGTAGTAACGATTTTTGTAAAAAAGAGAAAGATCTTCATCATTTCAGAGTAAATATAAAGCACATTTCCTTCGATGCCAGCTGAAATACAGTCTGCCCAAATTTCATTATAGCTCCAAAATCAAAGGCTGAAATTTTAACAATATAAAAGCATTTACAAAATAAAAGAATAAATGTCACCATCTATGAGGACTGTACCTTTCTTTATAATATTAATAAAATATTAACTCCCACAAATAGAGATCTGTTATCTAACACACTGAGTGTTGCTTTTCTGCTCAGCAACCCACCAAACATTTGGCCGTTCGCAACTTCCCACTTCCAATCAACTCCAACATCATGGAAACGTTAGTAAGAACACACAGAAGAGGTAAAATAAAGGACTTATTAGAAATAAACAAATACAAAATGGTACCGAGTTGCCTTAATCTTAGATTTAGGATCTTCCTGGACCCAATTTAATCAATTACCAAGTTGATCAATTTTGCCTCCTTAATTTGTTTGTATTTGTGCTTTCTTTCCATTCTCACTACTTCTCTTTTAGTTCAGGCCACCCGAAGCCCCCGAGGCCCACATTGCCACCTCAAGCACATTTTCATTAGAATGATCTTCCTGACGCTCAGCTCTGATCACTCTGCTACACTTCCCTAAATCCTTCCATGGCTCTCTACTGCTACCAGGGTACTGCCTAAACACTGTGGACCGCCCCAACAGCCCTTGGAGATTTGCCTGCCTCTGCCCGCATTTCCGACCACTTCTGCCCTCATCAGTTGTTGACCAGCAATACTTAATCCCTGGCCATGGTTTGCCAAACAGGCCAGGTTCTCTCTACCTCTGAGCCTTCGCACACACTGTCCCCTTTGCCTGGGACCGCCTCCATCCTTGTGTCCCCCAGGCACACACGTCCTCACTGTGTAAGACTCAGCTCAGATGTCACTCCTCTGTGAAGCCTGCCCTGATGTGTCCCTGTCTTACTGGGAGTTCGGTTTTCTACCGTCACACTGTGCCTGATCTGTGCCTGCATTTCATGTAACATCTGACGTCACGATGGCGCATGCGGCTCCCCGCTAGCCTGTGAGCGTATCAAGGGCTGTGCCTCCATTTGCCTCAGTACAACTCCTGGGACAACATAAGTGCCAAATCAATACCTGTGAATGGCACGAATGACAGAGTAGGAAGTCAGTCTTAGGAGGGCTCTCTTTTGGTGAGTCACCTCCCCTGGGCCACCAGGACCCTCCTCTTGCTGAGGCTGTACAACGAGGCGCGGCGGGGACGGAGTGGTCTCCAGTGTCAGGCCGCAGCAGCCCTGCCCTGCCTCTTACTGTCGACCCAGACAAACAACTTACCTTTCTCTGTGTTTCTAGTACTCTCCTTAAAAATGGGAATATTATCCTCTACTTTCAAAGCTTGCCATGAGGATTAAATAAGAGGATACGTACAAAACGCTTTGCATGTCATGTAGCCAACACTCGGTGAGTGGGAGGTGTTAGAAGACTGACTTTGCCGCCCACTCCCTGTGACTATAGGCACGTTAACCTCCCTAGGCCTCAGTTTCACCATTTGTAAAACAGGGGCAATAAGAGAATCTGCCTCGTAGTGTTGCAAGGACTAAACGAAATGATACATGCACAACGCCTCATAGTGAACATTTATTGAGCACTTATTGTTAACATTACTGCACCCAAAAGTCTCTCCTGTAACATCCTCTATCACTCTGAATTGTGCCAAACTGCAAGCTGTCTGAAGTCAGAGATCACCTATGTCTTTTCCTTGTCATATCCTTGGTACCCAGGGCATTGACGGGCACACAGTAGATGCTCATTGAACATTAGCGGAACCAACGCCTGAGCAAGTATCTTTGAAGGTTTGGCACAAGCTTCTCCTCTCCTCTGCTTCCCTCATTCCTGCTATGGAATGTGACCTCTTCTGCTTTTGAACACCCAGAATCATTTGTGTGTCTCTCACGTGTATGTTTCCCTGTAACATATTTCAGCCTGGACCTTCAATGATTAGTTAGTTTTAACCAGCCCCAAAGATGTGCTGTGTCTGTTTAGCCATGTCCCCTTAGCAGAGACACAAATCAGCCGCAACACATTGCTAGGTTTGTACCCCAGAACCCTAAGTCCTGGAAAATGTTACTATCCAGGAAAGTGTCCCATGGCTGTGATAAATGGTTAATTTTACCAGATCTGAGCAAGTCAGGAATGGCTGGATACTTCCCCCAACCAGGAATGGCCAGCCAGTCAATATTCTCACAAATGTACCATTTAAACATTCTCATAATACCCTGAGAAAAAAATGTATTCAAATCCAGCAAGCATAGCTCTTTGCAGCATTGGCGATTGCTGTTGTTTAAGCCAGAGGCACGCACATTAAAAATAAATGCATAGTAGGAGAATATTTAATGACATGGAAAATGTTTCTATTACATTGTTGAGAAGAAAAAGCAGGTTACAAAACTGTATGAACAGTGAGATGCCATTTTTGTAAAAAGTGTATTTATATATCACAATATACAAATAAAGCAGGAAAATTAAGTTATTAACAGCAATTATCTGTGGATGATGTGATTATGCAATTTTTATTTTATCCTTTGTGTCCTTTATAATTTTATAATTTTTAAAAATAAACATATATTATTTAGCGGTCAGAAAAGAGACAAAGCTTTATTATCAGAACTAAACTGTAATGGTTAAGGGCTTCTGGAGGTATCTACGGAATTTTGATGGGGATGAATCACAAGGCGCGTGGTTCTGAGTGAGGGATGTGGCTTCCTAGTCCTCTCTCCTCTTCAGCCCTCCGGGAAGCCATGCAAACCCATGAGTACCAGGCTTTGCTTAGAAAGAGACAACCATTTCCTTCAACTAAGATGTGATGGCCATTAGTAATTCTAACAGGCGCATCTGCGAGGACCTCAGATTACAATAGAAAGAAGGTGCTAAATACAGAATGCACGCCTCTCGTTGGCTTTTTAAATGTCAGTGTGCAGGTCTGAACATTTATATCTCAGACATCCCTAGAGAGCCAGACCCAACAGCTGTTGGGGAGGGAACCAAGAATTCAACTAAATGTTAATTGGCACGAGGCGTGACATGGGGGTCCTTAAAAGGTCATGCTGGGAAACTTGGTCTTTTTCTATTCTTCTCTTCTTCCATTAACGTGGTCATCCATAAACCATGAAGGGGACCTGGTCAATGAACACAGGAGGACAGGGGATATTTAACCCTTCCTATACCAAGACATCCATTATCCGTGTGCTATTCTGTAGCCATGACGGCACCGTGTTGCAGAATGTTTGGAACTGAAAGCCTGCAGCCTTTTGGCAGGCAGATTCCCAACACCCAGGTGTTCTGGGAGATATAAATTAGTGATCAAATATGAGAGCACTTGACTGTTTTGTCCACAAATATCATGTATATGTCTGCTCTGGGTTTATTAGTTATTTCATCAGCTAAAAATACAGCAAAGTGGACAGTATCAGAAAGTGAAAAACAACTTATAGAATGGGAAGGAAATATTCAGCAATTCATATATCTGATAAGGGTCTAACATCCAGAACATATAAAGAATGCTTACAACTCAACAACAAAAGACAAGCAACTCAATTAGAATACAGCAAAAGACTTGAATAAACATTTCTCCCAAGAAGATATACAAATGGCCAATGAGCTCATGAAAACATGCTCAACACCACTAATCATCAGAGAAATGCAAATCAAAGCTACAATGAGATTGTACCTCATGCCCATTAGAATGGCTACTATGAAAAAAGAAACAACAGAAAATAACAAGTATTGGCAAGGATATTTTTGGAACCCTTGAGCACTTTTGGTTAGAATATAAAATGGTGTAACTGCTACGAAACCAGTACAGTAATTCCTCACAAAGTTAAATGTAAAATCACCACTCCTAGGTATCTTCCCCATCGAATTAAAAACAGGCACTCAGACAAATATATGTACACATCTGTTCATGGCACAGCACAATAGCCAGAAGGTGGGAATAGTCCCAAATGTGTCCCAAATGTCAATCACTGACGGAATAGATAAATGAAATGTGGCCTATCCAGGCAATGGGCCATTATTCAGGAACTTTATTGAGATATAATTCACACACCACACAATTCACCCATTTAGAGTGTACAATCCAATGGTTTTTAGCACATTTACAGGGTTGTGTGACCATCACCATAATCGATTTTATAACATCATTCCCCCGAACATCCCACACCCCTAGCAGTCACCACCTATACTTCTTTCCTAGGGCTGCCAGAACAAAGCATCACAAACCGGGCGGTTTAAAGCAACAGACATGGATCGTCTCACAGTACTCCGTCCACTTTTACGGCCAAAGAACATTCTATTGCATGGCTAGACCCCATTTTGTTATGTGTTCCTCAGTGATGTGCGGTTGGGTTATTTCCACTTTTGGATTGTTATCATAATGCTGCTATTAATATTTGTGTACAAGTTTTTGTGTGAATATATGTATTTCTCTTGGGTATTTACAAGTTGTTCCCTTTAAAAATTACTTGTTATGGGTTGGAGTTTTAGAACTAAAATTCATGGACATTCCAGGAGTGAATTTGGGAGCCGTGTGGAGCCCACAAGCTATATGTGAAATCAGTGGTTCCCTGCTTGTTGTTTCCTGGGGAGATGTCACGCTGGATTCCTCACAGGGCCTGGCATGACTTGGCAGTGATTTGGGACGCTACCACTGAGGGGTGACGGGGAGAGAGGGAACCGGCATGTCAAGACCCACCATGAACCACGACACTGAATGTGATCCCTGTGACGCAGATGAGGAAGCCGAGCATGCGAGAGTGGAAGTCACTCACAATTGTGTAGTTGGTAAGTGATGAGCCGGGATTTGAGCCTGGGCCTGACCTCAGAGCAGTAGCCATCAGTGGCCCACCCTGTCCAGACTATGGGATGTGGTCCTCAGCCCGGGGTCACAGCTACTTTTTCTCACCAGGGTTTTTGAGGCACAGGCTCCCAAGAGAACTGAACACTTAGGGCCTGGAGGGCCCTCCCTGCTCAGAGCTGGGAAGTCAAACGTGTCCATAATCATGCTGACCTTGAGCTTTAGACTTTGGAGGCAAGCTCAAGGTCATGAGCATAGCTTCTAAGCATGGAGAGCTGGTGTTCCCGTCTAACCCATTGAGGGTGTGCACAGAGAAGAAGGGTAATGACAACAGCAGCAACGTCAGCATAGTGACAATATCTGCTACTGTGCCCAGAGCATCCTCCTTGAGCTAGACCCTCATCTGAATCTCCATGGCAACACTGCAGGTCTGTCCCAACAGCATTCCCATTTCATAGCTGGGAACACCGAAGGGCACAGGGCTTAGGGAGTGTCCCAGGCAAGCTGCGGCTCGGAGATACCCTTGTGCCTGGAGACTGAGCAGGGGGTTTCTGGGGATCCCAGTCTCCTCTCTAAATTCAGGGGACCCAATTCACTCAAATCTGGGGCAAGATGGTCCAGGCTTCCCTGTTCCAAGGCTCAGTGCTGCGAACGGCCAAGACAGGCAGGCAGCTACCCAAGCAGCATGTATGTGATGGGCACACGATTGGTCCTCACTAAGTGTTTATCACTTAAATGAGTGAGCTGACTGGACAAAGGACTATAGCAGTTAAACAAACCTGGTCTTTTTGCCTTTAAAGAATTTTCTGGGCAATAAGAAAAGAGTTACTAACATTTAAAAAAATACAGCTCTATTTACAAAACTTAGGCTTCCTTCTGCCTTTGTTTTTTATTTCAGTTTTTATAGTTTCAGGAAAGTTAGATAGGTTTCAGTTTATATGGCTAACTGGATCAATTATGGCAACGGTGCACAGGCCCTGTGTTAAGTAGGATCCTGAGGTTACATCTGGACTCAAAGGGCAGAGTGTTTTTGATCTGTGATGTCCACCACGGGCGCAGGAAGGGGCAGCGGGAGTGCAAGTGTCACAATTGCGGGCTGGTTTCCTTCCCCTGGTCATTTTCTTACCTTCCACAGGTCCTCGGCCTGGTGTGTTTGCTGAACTGGCTGGAGTCCCGACCCGCCACCAAGTGCTGACTATGCCGAGCTCAGCCACACCCACTGGCACTAAATCCGAGGATCCCAGCCACTTACAAAACACGTGCTTGGCTCTAGTTCATTCGATGGAAGCCATATAATCAGTGCCCAGGCACCTTCTCCTCTGCCTCCCCAAATTCAATGATTCAAGGTTCTTTCGGTGCCTAAATCTCTTTTATTCTTTAAATTTCTCAGCAGCTCAGCAATGTGTCACTGCATTGTGCACAGTCATAAAAATAATATTAATGTTTCATGGTGTGAGACGATGCTCATACTATATTCCGTGGCTGGAAAATATTGAATGTGTCAACATGTTCAAGGCCTAAAAAGAGAGTTCCATCATTCAGCCTGTACTCCCTGAAAGTACTGTATACATTTCAATTCTTTATGTGTGAAACTTAATGAGTTTGGATTCTTTGCCTCATTGGTCATGGTACTAGAAAATAAAACAAGGGAAAAAGCATAACTTTCTCACATTTAAACTTTAAATGCACCGAATCCTTAAAACAAACCAAACAGAAATGATTACTGAAATTTACAGGAGAAATGATGGATGATTTGAATTTCCAAATCGTATTTTAGGTCTTTTCCAAATTCTTCCAAATCAGGAATGCCATGTTTGGCTATTATACATGCTCAATAGCTTTTCCACCGCCTGTGTCCTGGAAGTTGCCAGGAATGACACCAACTAAGTGGAGGGCCAAGGCCAGAATGTTGAATTCAATGGAACAGGGATTTATTTTGGTGTGACAAGGTGTCAGACCCTGTGCTTGGCACTGAGGGCATAGATGAATTTGATACTTACGTTAATACTGTATCTACCCACATGAGATGAAATGGTTCGGGAGGGACAGTGGGAGAGGAATGAAAGAAAATTTTAGAAAGTAGAATCAAAAGACCTAGTTATCAATTAGGGTAATGATGATGATCGTCAAAATAGATAACATCTATCAATCACTTCATACACGTCAGGCTTTGCGAGGTGTCTGTATGGGACTCCTATTTGACTCTCACTGCATCCTTTGACATGAGTGTCACCATTATACCCCTTTTATAGATGAGAAAACCAAGGCTCAGAAATGTTAGATGACTTCCCCTAGTTAGTCCAGAAGAAGTCACAGGGCCAGGATCACACGGAGCGACCGTCTAGCTCCGTGGCTGGTGTGCACATTCGACATGAGGGGCTGTGGGAACAGGGTGTCGGCCTGGGGGCAGTTTCTAGCGAGAGCACCTAGGTCAACAGAGTTGAAACCGATCGTGGGAAATGGATGAAAACAGAGAGCAGTTTTGGAGGGCAAGAGAGGGGCTAATTTAGGGAAGAATTAAAGTAGAGAAGGAAGAGGAGAGAATAGACTTTAGGCCTGTTCCTCCTCCGTAGCAAACTGCCTGTGCCGGATTCTCGTGGCAATGCCAGCTTCACATCGATGAGGGCAGAGTCGGCATTTCTTGATTAGCGGGTAGCGTAAAGCATATGGTCACCATTACCTGCAGGTACCAACTCGGGTCTGCGCTCTCACTGTCAGGACCATTCTTTCAAATTTGCTTGGGTTATTAGTCTGACTCAATGTCAGATGATTCCACTGATTGATATCTATTGCCTTAATTTTAATTAAATCTATTGCCAGATTTTTTTTTTTAGAGGAGTGAAAACTTGGCCCAGCACCAAGTGAAGGGGAACGAAAAGCAGCCTGTGAAAGGTTCCTCCAGGATGCAGCTGTCAATTCTGGTTTTGCCTACCAGCAGTTCCCTCTGTCCCCCAGAGATTTTCCACCTTTTAATTCTCTTGCAGGTAAAACATTTAGGCTGCTTTCTTGGTAGCAGAATGATACAGAAATGTAGGGAGGAAATTGAGTGAAGATTTCCATTGAGAATTACTTTCAAACATTTTGGTAACCACACAAAATGAAAAGGACTATTCTGGCGTTTGTGGAGGTGTGCATGTCAATGGAATCCGCTCTGGCTTTCCTTGGTGAATGTAGTGCCCGCACACTGGTGACGGATGAGGCTTCTCTGCTTTTGAACATTCGGCCAGCCCCGGAATTGGGGCCAGAGGGTTGTATAAAAAAGAACAAGAGGGAACCTTCTGGAATTCTAGGATTGACTTTATCTCTTCTTGTGGAGTGCTCCAGCTGTCTTTCCCAGCTATTGCACATACTGCACTAGTTTCTTCTCTCAGCAGCCCACGGGGGCGGTGACGCTCTCTCCTTCGCCAGGTCGTTAGTGCGGGGAGGGCTGCAGTACCACTTTACTTGGCTTTGCCATCCCGCTGCCTGGTGTGGTGCCGGGACACGGTCAGAACCCAGGGAGGGTTTGGTTAAATGTCTGATTGAGGCATCACCCTTCTGGGGAGACACAGAGTCAAGGCCCTGGGACAAATGTCATCACACACAAGCCATGAGGGGTAGAGGATTTTACAAGGCAGGATGGGCAGAAAGAAAAGACCTTATGTGGCACTTTGCTAGCTCTAAGGTAGTTCTCTGGCCACCAAGAGAAGTGGAGAGCCTGATTGGCATCTAGGACGATGCAAGACTTGTGCTAATGAAATCCACGGCGTGAGTTAGAATCCTGTGTACCTAGTTCCCTTTGCTTTGTTTTCTGGCCAACAGTGGAACTTCTTCCTGTTCTTTAGGAAAACATAGGCTACACAGAACCAGAGACCTGAGTCTGAGAAAGGGAATGGATGATCAGTTTATTAATAAAACCATGAGCTCCTCCAGAGAGGCAGGCAGAAAGCCAGGTGCCTGGGCATCTCCGAGCCCGCATCCTACTCAGTACGAACAAAGGACAAAGCCTTGTTATCTCAGGAGAAGATAATTAGGAACCTGGAGGGATTCTTTGCTTTGGGCCTGTAAAAACTGTGCATGGGGCTTTTAGAAAAAAAGTATTTTTGCTAAACATATTAATTATTTCCTTCATATGAATATCTTTTGGGCATCATTTCCAGAGAAACAATAGCAACAAGTCTGTAAGTCCCCTGAAACTTGCCTAAAATTAGTCTCTGGGGAAGGGGACACACTGTTTTATCAGAGGTAGCCTTGAGTGCACTGGCTTACAACGGATGATCCGTCAGTCGGCTGGTAGGCCACACGCCACGTGCACGGTGGCGGAGCTGAGCGCTGAGCTGAGCGCGGCTGATTTCACACGGAAGAGGCAGGGAAGCTCGTGGGCATTTACGTGGGTCGGAAGGGATGCGGAGCAGTCCCCAGGTGGACAAGGGGGGAAGGGCTCACAGGCTGCAGGAGCAGCAGGTGCAGAGGATGGAGGGCAGGCAAGGGCCTGGTGTGTTTGTGCAATGCCGTTCTATTTGGCAGGAATCCCGAGTATGCGGAAGGAGGGGAAGGACAGGAGGCCAGACGGCGGTTTGGGACCTGATTATACGGAATTTGGAGCTGACCCAGGAGGCGAGATGGAGCCATCAGATTTTCAAGCAGAGGAGTGTTCTAGAAAAGGAGAATGTTCCAGTGGCAGGGGAGGATGGATAGTGTTGAGAGCAGAGGGGCAATCGGAGCGTCTCCAGTGGTGCAGGAAGAGTGGTGAGGGGCAGGAAGAGGACAGAGGCTCGCAGGCGCAGAGCAGCGAGTGTCTCTGAGGGCCGGCCACGAGCAGCCCCTGAGGATGAGCTGGGTGGGAGAGAGGAAGGGGAGGGGAGGACCTGCTATAACTTCTGCAAAAGACACTTCGTTGAAACAGAAACTGCGGTCTTAAGCTGGACAGGCCACTGTTAGCGGGATGCACGTAATTTCCCTGCCTTCTCAGCCCTTCCCGTCTATCAGCAGCCAGGCATTCGGTGCTGGTGCCCTTAGCTGAGCCCAAACCCTGGCCCCGTTGGAAGTTGGCCAGATCTGCATCTGTTGGGTTAATCATCCTCCCCTAAAACAAAAGCACAGCCAAGGCACACTGGACTGTATAAACCAAGCTCAGAATAGAAATGAAGTTCGTCCACAACTCAGTGATGTGTGTGGATGTTCGTGATGCTTAGAAACTTCAGAAATGATGCGGGAACGAGCAATCGCTGAATTTGGAAATGACATACAAGACCCGAGAAGAAGGATCAGGATTTGGTCCCATTTGTTCCTCCTAGGAGATAAGGGAATTTTCTCTCCTACCACTTTCTAGTTCTTCTCTGTAAGAAATTAATATTTTTAAAGGCCAAACTCGCGGCTTCATTTTTCATCTTGACAGCTTCTGAAATGCAGATAGATTTTGCGTCAGATTGGCTCTTTTTCCCTTTTGTTTTGGGGTGAGTTTCATTTTGTTCCACCAGCACGTGTGCGCAGACCAACGAGTGCCTTTGAAATGAGCTTGTGAGGAGGAGGGGATCTGAGTAAAACGTGAAGCTCTGAGAACTGGACGCCTGATGAGCCTCCTTCCCGCCCGGGATCTGAGACTGCGGTGAAGTAACCGGACGCGCACGCTGACCATTCCCCGGGGGAATGTGGGCAGCCCTCCGTGCAGAACGGAGCAAACCGGGGCTTTGGTTGCAAGTGGAGGCAACAAAATTTGCAGGATTAGAACTTATGAGTGGACACTTTCTTGCTTTTGTTTTTTAAATTCAAATAAGTACATGTTTCTGCCTAAGGTATCTTCACATGCACCAGCTCTGCCCTTTACTAGCTAAGTCTTATGTGAGCAACTCACCCTCTGCCTTGGTTTCCCTGCCTGCGCCTTGTACCTTCAGATGTTTCCTATTTGGTACGTCTGCTCTGCATTAAAGGGGCAATCGTTAACCCCTGATGAGTGTCTCAGGCCTCTGTCAGTTCCCACGTAATGTGCCAGGCACTAGGAACAACACAAAGTTACATTGATACGGCGTTTTCTTCAACAGGCTCACAAACTCTCAGGGAAGGGCAGGAATAAGTCAATGGCTGTAGAGATCACAGTGATGGGGGCCATGCCTGGGACAGCTTGGGCATTGGGACAGTGGAGAGGAGGGGCAGCTAAGCCAGCCTGGGAGGAAGTGTGGCTGGATCAGAGCTTTGGGGGACCAGCAGGGGTGGTAAACGGGGAGCTGCGGGGTGTTCCAGGTGAAGGCAGGAAAGAAGCCCAGAGCCTGGAATTGCATGGCCCACAGGGAATAGCGGGCGGCAAATCCCCCAGGGATGGAGAGAACGTGGGGAAGTGGAGGGGGAACAGGAGGGAGATGAGGGTGGGGGCCGTGTGAGGGGAGCACGGCAGTGCCAGGGGCTCAGAGCTCCTCCTCTCTGCTGGAGTCTTCCTCTGGAGGTGACATACAAGAACACTAGGCAGGTGAGAAATGATGGGTGGGGTCGTCAATATCTGAGGGTGATGACAACCTTGAGGACAGATGCCATTATAAAGAGGGCTGGAGAGCAGGGCCCCGCCTGAGACTGACCAGCACCTCCCACCAGCCCCTCTGTCCTGCCTCACCCACCCTGTGCTGAGATCCCAGGAGCGGGGAGCACAAAAAGGGCCTGCTGCACCTGCGTGGAGAAAGCAGAAGAGGAAGATGGTGAATGGAGCTGGGGAACTGCCTTTGAGACGCAGGATCTTATCTAACCATAAACGTGGCCCAAAGGATGTGCCAGACTCCCACAGTCATTCAGCAACTCATCATCCGTGTGGGGAAAAGGGCAGACATTATGCATTGAAGTTCAAGGTGAAGAAAAGGAAAAATAGTCCTTCCCTTCCCATAAAAGGTGGGTATTAGAGAACAATGCCTACCTCTCTCTCTGCTGTAAGCAGAGGAGCAGGTAACTGGGCTGCCACTGCCACGTGCTCAGACGTCCTCCAGAAAGGGGATGGGCACTGAGGTACACGCACCATTTAGGGCATCTGAGCAGGTGGCGACCTCCACGGCCCAAGCCGAGAGAGGGATGAACGCAATCCTCCAGCCTTGCGGAGCCCCTCGCTCCTGCTTTGCAACTCGGCTGAGCCCTGGTCTTGAACAGCATGCACCAGGCGTAGTGCAAAAGCTACAGAATGAGAGCTGGATAATGAAAGAAGAAAAATCAGACAAGTTACACGTCAAAAAGAAAAGTCATAAGTCAGAAAAGAATAAATCAGTTAAAAGCACGGAAGAGGAGGGAGAATGCCCAGAGGTCCCCATGCGGCAGGGAAGAGCGTGAGGCAGGAGGTGAAAATCCATCACTCTCACCCCCCACATAGCGACCGCATTTCTCAGCTGTCCCACTGCCTAGCCCTTCCTCTCAGGGAGTTCCAAGAATTCATCCAAGCAGAGAACAGGAGATGAATTAAATGTCACCAAATGTCCTCAAGGAGTGGAATCATTTGTGACAAAGAAACACTTTTGGGGGGAGAAATGACTTGGTAATCAGTCCTGCAGAAAAGCTCAACAAGAAAAAAAAAAAGGAAGAACAATGGAAACGGGATGGAAATCCCAGGCGGGATCCGAGGTCAGGGCGTCAGGTGAAGAGAGAAGTTCGCCCCTGTGGCAGAGGCGGGGGCGTGGCCATCTCCAGCGGCAGGCTGGCGTCAGGATGTTTTGAGGAGGGCAGCGTGAGCCAGAAACGAAGGAGTAAGGCTCGGGCCAGGTCCGACCTGCCTCTTTAGGACACAGGGTCTGCGAAGGCTGGGCCTGAAGAGCACTGATGAGCTGCCAACGTGCAAGAATAGCCAGATGCCTGGCAGCAGCAGGCAGGGGTGATGCAGGAAGAGACTCAAAGGCACTGAGAAGCAAGAGACAAACCGAGAGTGTCACCCTGCCATGGTGGCCCTGTGTGGTATCCATTGGCATAAATGAAACTTCTCCTTGGGAAAGGTATTTTAAAAGCAATGGCTGATAGCCTTTATCCCAGGCCTCGGAGAACTGTGCTGTGATTGACAGCAGGGCTGCGGAGCCAGGGCAGGGGAGGGCTGGAAAGACTCCAGCCTCTGCGTGGAACGGAGTTCCCAGCGTATCAGACAAGGTTCTCACCTTTTCGCCACTTGACTTAAGGCTCATCCCATATGTTACCTTTTCCAAGAAGTCCCCCTCATTTCCTTACTGCCCCTAGTCTGGGTTTGTGCCAATGCCTTATTGTCACGTCACTTACCTTACTGTTTCACTGTTTTTTCCAGTAGAAAAAAATCAACAAAAAGCAATAAAAACAAACAAGAAACCAAAACAAAATCCCCCCAAAATGAAAAAAAAGAAATTAAAAAAAACAGAAGAAGACTACCAGTAGAGATGGGATAACTGTCACCACCCCAAGAGCCTCACCTTAACCAATGAATGAATTCAGTTGACAGTAAAATGTGAACATTTAGAATCTAATTACTTCATTTGTCCATAGTCCCTCTGTGTCTTTGGGTATTGCTTTAAATTCAGGCTTTTTCCAGGATGCAAAAATACAGCTTCAAAAATATTTTTATCATGCTGAGTTTGAGGAGAGTAAATGCAGGACCATCGTAGGAGTCCATGGTTTCATGGCGACTTAAATCCTCCAAATGAATAATCATTAACTCGAAATGAGTAATGCTGCACACGGTCGTTATTTAGCAATGCTTCTCCACATGAATAGGGGGATAGGGCTCCTAAGAAGAGGAAGCAGCTGGTATACGCCCCTCTCCACAAATCCATCAGCTATTTCTGGATATGGCAACAAGAAGCAGTTTGTTCATTCACTGACTCATCATTCACACGCTTACTCCATACATCTGAACACGAAAGCTAATCCAAGCCTCCTTCTGTTATAGACAAAGAGACATACCCAACGAGAAAAGGGGACTTGTCCAAGGTCCCTCAGCTTGTCAGCCAAAAGCTCAGAACAAGATTCAAGTGCTCTTCCCTTTTGCCTGCCCCATAGTGTAACCAAATACACAATACTCGGGGAGCGTTTATTCTATCAGTAGAATAGTATTTCTAGCTATGTTTCCGACACACATTAGCAATGTTTTGTATTAGTTCTATCATAGTACAAACATGATTTATTTCTCTACATTTTCCTCCCTTCACGATTACTTTTGTTCTAAATGTCTCCTACCCAAATAGGCAGAAACACTCCATGTGGATATTAGCACACGAACCAGAGAAACTCTCTACTCAGCCTACATTGCATGAAGTTCATTAAGAGAAAAGATAATTCATTCAGTGACAATATGTTTTATCCTAACTCTTAGATTTGCAGGACTGCTTATTTTCATGGGTTTCTTCTGAAAGTTTATGTGTGGTCAGGCACATGTAGGCCAATAGGAATTAAACATTTCATAATATATAGAATTCAAATGTAACCCAGTGTTTTTCCTGAGCCTCACTGAGATACTTGCCTAATGTCTACACTCTGGGTTACATGAGAAAAGGAGATGGTGTTGTTTGCTACTTTTTTTTTTTTTTTTTTTTGTTATTCTTTTTCTATTCTGGGCTACTAGAGCTGAACTCCTCCGAGACAGGAAGATGAGAAGTTCGTATTCCCTGATAAGAATCCTGATGCCTCTTCTAATCCAGTCAAGAATTCTACTGCCCTATGCTGCTCAGAAGATTCTAGTTCTGCAATATCCCTTTGGCATCCAGAGCTCCACTACCATTAGAACCTCCACATAAAACAAAAGATTAGGCCCTTTCCAAGGCTGGGGTCCCTAATGCCGAGTTTTGCACTAGTTTGTGCTCTAGACTGTGAAAGACACTTGAGCATGACTGAGAGCTCTCCAGGGTCCTGGACACCGATTTCCCAGAATTCTGCTCTCTGGGATCTCAGCTCTGCAGCACTGTAGCACTCTGGATTCCAACTTGTGATTCTAACCATTTTTTTTTTTTTTAATTCATCTCCCACCCTTTGGTTATCCTGACCTGAGCTTGGTGCTCTGCCTTGAAACAATTTAGTTAGAATGAGAACAGTCATTGCTTTTAAGGAACTACAGAATAGCATTGTCATTGAGCTGTGAAACACTGCTGTAGTTGACCACACCATCACAGCGATAATCAGGCACCATTTTTCTAGCATATACTCTGCATTAATAAAAAATTTAGTTACATCATCTCTCAAAATTCACCATCGCCTTGGATATAGGTATTATCACCATTCTACAAGTGAGAAAATGGAGGAAACTCTGCTTAAGATTACTGTAGAAAATGACTATTTGAATATGTAAAGCACTTAAGTGCTTATAGCCTAGTAAACAATAAATGTTAGTTGACAGTAGTTTTTCTTCTTACACTGTGTTGCTATTGACTTACGTATTGCGCCCCTGCAGAGGGGGAAGACAATACACTTTGGTAGCACCCCCTGCCTGCCTTTAAGTATCTTTTGAAGGAGTGAGAGAAGAACTTGCATGGATATTTCTGAAAGGAAGAAAAGAACAACAGTCAATCAAAAATGATCTACTGGTTTGGGACGTATAAAAAGTTTGAGAGAAGACTCAATAGAAGAAATAGACTCTAAAAAGCTATAGCATGAGTTTATAGATTATTACACTGCCTAGTTGTTCCAGTTTGCTAGATATGACCTTCCCTTTCTGGGTTAATCTGCTCAACCCTCAGCCCCTGGAGGGGGCTACCTTATGGAACATATGTCCTTGGTGCAGAGCCATAGCTTTCTTACCCCAAAGGGGAACCAGCTCATATAATTCAGGTTGAGTTAATCATCATTGCCTCTTTGGAATCTGGAATTGAAACTTCGAGAGACTAAGTAGGCAGCAAGGTAAAAAGATGTCCACACAGAGAAAGCAGCCAAGTCCCTTAATGGCAGAGCATACAGAAGGAAGCCCTGAGACTCCTGTTGCTGAGGTCTCTGGAGCCAGGCCAATTATCCCCACACCTGAAGCCTCGTGGTTCACCTTTCCCTGGAGGCCCAGGAGGCTTCTTGCTACTTTTACTCTCTGAGTTGGTAGAATGGGTTTCTATTCCTTACAACCAAATGATCCTTGCTATGATCTATGGTTAACCCAAGCAACGTACAGTAAAATAGGCTGGACTGTGTAATTCTACATTCACTTCTGAGGACTACGTGAAAGGTGAATTGCTGCATATCACTGGGTAGACGGTGGCAGGCTTGGAGACCACTAGAGAACTGAGAGAAGGTGGATCATGCTTGATAGAGACTCAGCGGGATGTGACCGTTTCTACATATTTGAAGTACAGTCATGTTTTAAGTTGCATGACCAAATACAACCTAAAAAAAATTTAAAAACACTTTATTGAGAACTGGTTGACATACAAAAGGCTGCACAAATTTAATGTCGATCTCCAAGAGTTATGTGTCTTGTATAAACAAATGAAACGTTGTACCCTTTGACTAATATCTCCTTATTTCGCCCTCTCCCTAGCCCCTGGCAACCACCTTTCCACTCTCCGCCTCTATGAGTCAGACTACTTTAGATTCATCATATAAATGGGATCGTGTAGTATTGTCCTTTTATGTTTAACTTTCTTCACTTAGCATAATGTCCTCCAGATTCATCCGTGTCACATATGGCAGGATTTCCTCCTTTTTAAACACCAAATAATATTCCATTGTATGTACATACCAAATGCAACTTTTAACTTTGTAGCATTAAGGTACAGAGCTAGAAATTATGGTTAAAAATAATAGGGAAGATCTTTGCTCAATGAGAACTATGAATAATCTACTGTATTCTAAGCTTCATGAGGGAAGGAACCTCATCTATCTTGTTATTGACTTTACTTAGCTCTTCATCCAGGGACTAACCCGGAGCGAGCTACTCAACATGTATTTATCGTGTAAATAATCAAGGAGCTCGGTGGGTTCCATTTGAAGAAGCTGGAATGCTGAATGGATGAGGGTTTCATGAGCTCCAAATCCTTTCAAATCCTAAGGTCCAATGTTTCTACTGTCAGCACGGGACGTAACAGACAATGAGGCCCCCGTCATTTGAGTGACCAACATGTTTATTGGCCAATTGCTTGATCTGCTTTAATCTTTTATTTTTATTTTAAAAAACTAATTGTCAATCAGAGAATTTGAGGAGGCATGAGCATGCAGTTTCGAGAAGACTCCATGGGTTCCTTTAACTCCTTGTGTTCAAATCCCTGTTCTTCATGACATTAAAAAAGTTGCCTAACCACTCTGTGCTTCTCATCTGGAAAATGGGTGGAATTAGGGTACCTACCTCAGGGTTTTTAATTTTTTAAATAAAGAGTAAATAAAATGATATACATGAGGTGACTAGGTGACTATACGAAAAACATTATTATTAAGTATCAGCAGCCACAGATTTGCTTCCTTAACTTTTCAGAATAAAATCCTTGCATTTCTCAATCTTCACTCTGTTTTCCTAGTTCCATGCGATGGCTCTTATCCCAATAGCAGTGTGCAAAACAAAGCAGCATGACCTCCCTCCACGAGCTCCTGGGGAGGGTTCCTGCTCCCCTGTAGCCTTCAGCATGGCTTATTTAGGAGACACAGACTTCGTGCGGGAGGCCGGCGTGTGGTCCTTCCTGGCGCTGGACACTGACCTCTCTGTCTGCCCCGGTACTGTAGGTACAGGGGCCCTGATGTCACTGCAGACACACAGCTTTCGATGCCGGCACACTGACTGTGACCACAGACCCCATTTTCTCACCTGCCCACACGGATAATTACTGAAAGATCTGCCCCTTCCCCAGAGCGATTTCTCTGCTTCTCTCATTAAATCCTAGCAAGCGCCCACATGACTTACTTTAAGTACTAGGTATTCTAACAAAGTTGAAATTATGTCAATTAAATTTACACAAACACTAACACTCAGATAAAGGCAACTTGGCTTTAAAAAAAGCAGAAATAAAAGTTCCACTTGTGTTCATAAATGTTACATGCAGGCTCAGACTACTCTCTGACCAGATGGAGATTTAAAATGTAAATTATTTAAAGTGTCCGAGACTTGTGCCCCACATTCCTTATTCTAAGGCAGTGACACATACATTATACATAATTTATGCATTCGGCACCATTATATACACATCGACGCCGCTCAAGGCACAACCAGTCAGGGAAGAGGCAGTGGCTTATAACAGACAGATCTAGATACTCTTAATGTCCTCCATTTTTTGCCTTTGAGCTTTGCTTTGGAAGGAGGTATCTTTCACAGGTATTGCATGTGAAATGCAATATCTCCTACAGATTTTGTGGCTGCTGGAGGAGTCTCTTTAAAAGCATCAACACTCTCTGTTAACTGCTGCCATCCAGCTCAAATCTTACCACTATCACCTGTGAACGCCCCACAAAACGATGTGGGTACACTCTTAAATCTTAAGGGCTCACAGAAAGCAAACGTGGTGGCCTCAAACTCTAGTCCCTTCACCAAGAGATGACTTACTATGTCCAGCCAGAAGCATTCTTGCTGCTGTAGGAACACTCATCTGCCTCAGGAAGAAATGACCTCTGCAGATTGTGGGAGCACTGGTGGGGACCCTTTCTCATGTAATGCTGGACAATCATCCATTGTCCAGGGCCCAATGCCCCCACCCAGGTCTCAGCAAACAGCCAAGAAGAGGAATCTTGGTTGTGAAGTGACAGACAGATCTGTAGATCCTCACCCCAGAGACCCTAACCAGTTCCTCTTTATACAGTTTTATCTGGAAGACTCTGCCACTCAAAATGATTAAAGCATGTGTCCCTAATTGCTTCTGTACTCACTTCAAGTCTCAGGTAGCAGAGGACATCTGGGATTGGGTACTGCTGGGGTCAAATTGGTATCACAAATGGTCACTGAGATGAAAGGTACCAACCAAGTAGCAGTAAGATCTAGGAAAATAGCCCATCACTGCTGCTTTAGCTCTTGCTGAGACACCTCCCCAGTACCTTCCCAGACTTAGCTCTAGGGCCAATTTCCTCCAGCAAAGGGCAAGGTGAAAGTGTCACCCTGGAAGCCCGATGGCAGACTTTTAAATGTCCTTGTTTGCATATATGCACTGAGTGTTTCAGACAGGCTTATAGACAACTTTATTTGCTTCCATATGGAATGGCATGCACAATTTAACACGTTACCAATGACTGAGGGTGGTCATTATGATTACTAGCTATGGTGAAAGTTGGATTCAAATCCAGACTGAGCACCTTAATGGCTGTGCAGTTTTGGATAAGCTATTTGACTCCTCCAAGCCTCCAATTCCTCATCCATGAGCAGGGGACAATAACACCTTTACCTTATTGGTGGGTTGAGCATAGCATGAGAGGATGCACGGAAAGTGTTTGTTCATGATGATGGTGGTGACTGTGGTGGCTTTATCTCAAGAAATCTCTTCCCTGGTCTTTCCCTTCCCCTCTCCTTGCCTTACCCTAATTTTGTGGAATCTCCCTTACCACTTAAAAACATGAGCACGGATGTTTAGTGTTGGGTTCTAAACCCTATGAAGTCTTTCGCAAAATAAAAATAATTAAAAATGGTAGTTTTTCTGGCTTGATGCTAGACTCAAATTGTCTGCAAACACCTCCTAATGCTTGAGTTTGAATAGTGCTGCAGGCAGAAACAACATGAAAAACTAAAACTTTCATACTGTGCCTGCATAATTTATCTCATTAAGTCTCTTTGTAAAACCATGTAAAATTAATAATCTCGGTGCATAGATTGAGTCACTGAGGAAAGTAGAGAAAACAGTTAAAATATTCCAAGTACCACTCTTGCTTCCCTGGGCCATAGCTTTACCCACCTCCAGTAAGCTCATGGTTCTAAAATTATTTTTTATTGAAGAAACATAAAAAGATGATATAAACAGAATAGAACATCCTTGCATGGATATTTCATGTACAGTGCTTGGAATTTTCTAGGACGTTTACAATTCCCAATAGCAAAGTATCTTACTTTCAGGGGTTGGGAGCTGAGAAGGAAACAACACTAGCCAACTTGCTATACTCTGCTTGAAACCTGATTTAGTGACACCTGTTCTGATGGACTTTGGAAAGTATCCCCAAAGTAGATTGCTTTTCTCAAAAAGTCAGGAAGGTTTCATGCAGCCTTGGGCGTATCGACTGGTTTTCTCCACCTATGCCAAGTATCTTACATCATGTTTTAACTGTATGTCTGAAATCACTCTTCTACAATCACACGTGATTCAGTCAACGACAAGTGCTCACATAAGCCTTAGGCTTTTCCGGTGAACACTGAATCAGAAAGATGAGCACTCTTAAATCCAAGCACCAGCAAAGTTTGAAACTCATATGAAGAGGTGTCTTCTGAAACAGCATTTCCCAGATTTTAATGTGTGTGTGAATCACCCAGGGAATCCCATTAAAATGCAGATCACGATTCAGTGGGGGTAGAGGTAGGTGGGCAAGGCCTGGGATTCTGAATTTCTAACAAGCTTCCAGGTGTTTTTGATGCTGCTGGTCCATTTTGAGCAGCAAGATTCTAAGATACATTTAGGTCTGTTTCTGTGCTTGAGTTTGTCACTGTACAAACCACAGATTCCGTGCACATTGTAGATAAGCTTGTCACTCTGCTACACTGAAAGATCTCCCCTCCTCCAAGCTGCCCAGCTGCTCTGGTCCAGAAAGCAGCAGAGTAGCTCTCTGACAATACAAGGTGGTCCGCAAGAGGCTGGAGGCTGGTAGATCTTGAAGGGTCCTCCCACTTGGTGCCCCCACCCTGCAGAGCCCTGCCTTTGTGGCACAGAGATGTTCTCAGGAAGCGTCAACCTAAATGACAAAGAGAGAGGCTCTCAAAAACAAAAAAAGATATTTATCTGGGAGTAGGGCACTGCAATGGGAATATGTATGCCATACCACACTATGTGTGTAGCTAGGGAGGTAAAAAGAAGACAAAAGTTTTTTTTGTTTTTTTTTTTAAGAGGAGATGACATAATTGTTTTGACATAATTATCCTTGGCTGCAGAGATCAATAGCAAGCGTGATGCCAGTTACTCTGGCTTGATTTGTCAAATTTTTTTTTTTTGACATAAGTGACTCCATTTTGATTCTGAAAACTTCCACAGAAGTTAGTAGAGGCAGGCAGATGTTTTTCTTGTCTACTTTCCCATGGCCTCCTTCACCAATATATGCCTCCTTCCAGGTAAGTCTTCCTGTCTCCAGGGATCCCATGGTTCCCAGGCTGAGTTCAGGTGTTGGCTCTCCTCAGTTGGTTATTTATTTTTTTAAGTGTTCACTGCTTCTTTTCTGCCCAAGAGAATTTTATCTTTTATTTCTATACCCAGGCTCAGAAAGACTTAAGAAGCAAGACTCATGGACAGGAGTGGTGCATTGCATTGAGATCTAAATCTGTGATCTCCTGCAGTGATCACACCCTTTGGCCTATTAGTCCCATTGCTAGGCATTTATTAAGAAACAGGAAGAGACATGGGCAAAGACATCCATACAAGGATGTTTACTGTCGAATTGTTTATGGTAGCAATTAAAAAAAAAAGAAACAACCCGAAGGATGGACATATTTGAAACTCGGACTTAGCAGGGGGGGGGGCCAGGGCAACATATGTAACCTAAACATCTGTACCCCCATAATATGCTGAAATAAAAAAAAAAGAAACAAAACTGTCTACAATAAATTGGTGATTAAGTAAATGAAGGTATATTATAATACACTGGCATTGAAAATCATCACTGATGCCTACAGGTGAAAATGCTCATGAACATTAAGTGAAAGAATATAACTAGACAATGTGTATATATCAAAATTCCAATGTTACAAGAAAAAACATAAAAGAGCTAGCAAGAAACACACCCAACTGTTACTAATAGTTTTCTTTGGATGATGGGATTTCAGATAAGTTTTTAAAAATAACTTTTGTATTTCCTGTATTTTCTACAATGGAGCTGGATTCCTTTATTTCAATCAGGAAAAAAGTCCTACATATAAAAAGAATTTCTTTATCTCAATTTAGACATTATAATAGATCCCGCTCACAGATAGTTTTAAATATGTGAATATTAGGACAGCTCAGACCTCACATTAGAGTTTGCACTGAATAGCTGTAATAAATGCTTCCTTAGCAAAGATATTTACACCCAATCACAGGTTTTTAGAGACTCAACTTGGGCATGATCTGTTCTCCTCTCTCCCCTGAAATACAGTAATCTCCTTTGCCATGTTTCAACGTTGTTCTTTCTCTAGAGACAAATTCATTCAGGATGCAATTCCTCAACTGGCTAGCAAACTAGCTTGACTATTTTGGGCATAATTACAGATAATTAGGCAGCTTCTTTGAGTAATGTGACTTTCCACTCAACGTAAAAAAAAGTAATTTGCACTTTCAGTGTGAGTCTTGTCTGTCTCTGCATTCTGCAGTATCAACATTTTGCATTTCCCCTATTAGTTAATGCCTGACTAGGAGACTGAGGGGTGTACCGGGGTGATGTCTTGAGAAGATATCTGTCTTGCGAGCACCAGGCAAATTTGTACATCCGCTGCTGGAACGGACAGTAACAGTAGTCGCCAGATTGACTAATTTATTGACATTTCCTTGACCACGTGTCTCCAGCATTTCCTGATAAGGTAATGCCTTTAGACAGGAGCAACTAGGGACTCTGACCTAAGTCCCACACTTTAGGGGACACCACTCTGACCCCCCGCAAGCCATGCCCTCCCCCATGGCACAGAGAGTCTCCAGGACCAAGGGAATGTGTCCAGCCAGGTCCCATGGGCTTCCTTCTAGATCACATTCTGTGTACCTGGAACTCCAGAATTCCCTGTCCAAACAGCAAATAGACCAAAAGGCCACTCAGCCCTCCCTGGATAATGCCATATCATTTATCCCAAAGTGGGAGGTGGTGGGGTTGTTAAATTGCCTTATTAGTGTTGTCCTGGAATTAATCAATTCATTATCCATCCAACTAGTTTTTCCATACATTTTGTCATCCATCCAACCTATTGATCTATCAACCCACTGACCAACCCACCCATCCACCTATCCATTCATTTACCCATCCACCCATTCATCCATCCATTTTTTCCAACTAACATTAAGTAATTATGTGCCAGGAACGTAATTACTCAGTCACTGGCAGGAACAGTGATAAAGATGCTAGGGCCCCTGGTTTAATGCCCTCATGGGCTAGTGGGTGAGAGGCATATGCAAATTGATAATTATAGTGCAAAGTGATGAAAAATGAAAAAAAGGAAAGCGAGATGATTTGATTTCTCTGAGAGAGGACAGGGATCAGAAAAGGGTCCCCAGATAACATGTCTTAAACAAAGAGCATGTTTTTCCAAGTAGAGAAGAAAAAGATCAAAGTCCAGTCTGTGTGCAAACATGAAAAGACCAGGAAACATGAAAATGCGAGCTGGCAATGCGGAAAGGTAAGAAACGTCACAGGGTGAAGCATCAATTGTGTGCGTTGAAATGAGGTGAACAAGGAGGAGGCCAGGAAAGCGGCAAGGAGGCAGGTTGTGGTGGCCGAATAGCATGGCCTACGATCAAAATCCATTTGTTTAGTTTGATTGTTTTAAATCAGGGTTGTAACATGATGGAATTTATATGTTAATAGAATTAAGGGGGCATGGAGCATAGGTTGGCGGTGGGCTTATTCGTGAAGACGACGACTTGGGTTGGTTCCGGAGGGACCTGATGGGGGCCACGTTAGTGATGTATTCCTGGGGTGCAGTACACAGGGCGTGGTGCGAAGGCAGAGGGAGAGGTCTAAGGCGACTCAGAGGCTTCTAACTTGGCAGGTTAGGTTTACCACCAGTGTGAAAGGAGACCCCTGGAAGTAACACAGGCTAAGTCAGGTGGCATCTAACTCCTTGCTGCTTCCTCTAGTTAACAGATGTTTATTGGATGTCCACTGCATGTCAGCCACTAAAGGTGCAACAGTGAACAAAACAGACATGGTCTCTGCCCTTGCAAAACTTTCCATCTCGTTTTCGCAAGTAAATCATTGCTAGGCATTTCTTGGAAGGATCGATATCCTCCTGCTTTCCCGCGGGCCCAAAGATGGAACCCCAGGAATCTCCCCATGCCAGTTTGCACACCCAGGCTAGCTCCTCCATCATGAATAGAATTTGCTGTCTGATTAACTGCTTGGCAATTGGCCTCCCATCAATCGTCTCTGTCGTTAAGACACTGCCGCCAGCAATGTTCAGTCACCAAATGTCACTGACGGCTCCACGCCTGCATGTTAGCATGTGGAAAGCTATCACCCCTCACATGGAGATTAAGACATCAGAGCAGATGCTCAAAGGCCTTGCCAGGAGTGCCAGCAACTTCCATCGGCACCCCCTGCTTGTATCTCCTCTTCCTTAGGAGATATGATGGTTCCAGTTCGCCCTGGCTTTAAGCTCCTGCTGGACAGCTGACCAATAGATTCCAGGGGCATTTTCGTTTGTCCCTGTCAAACACCTGGGGCTTCACCAATATTTGAGGACCAATGTACACGGCTACTTCGCAGAATGCATTTCCCAGGGAAGTGCTTCTCTTCATCTAAGGCTGTGAATCTTGAAGAGTCAGAACAAGTCATGACCCCCTGGCTCAAAGGCAAGAGCGCCTCCAACCCTGGGCAGCTGGTGCTAATTAGTCTTTTCTACTTGGTTAGCCAAATGTGGCAAATCCTGTCTCCTTTTTGTATCAACAATCTGGACTGTGTCAGCAAGACTAGCAGGGAAGACTGGCACACATAGGGTTAAAACCAGTCTCATATTCTTCCCCTCTGGGACCTCTTTCTTTCCCGTGGTGCCACCACAGTTACAAATGCCTTGATTACAGTAACAAGCTTCTGTATCACTCCTGCTCGCACCTCTCCACTAAAGGATTGCAGTGAATGCCACTTTCTTTAGTTGACAAGTTTTGCTTCGCTGTTTTCTTATTGGAAATTCAATGCAATGCGGTAGTGTTTTCATTAACTTGATTTCTCACGTTGTGCAGAATTTTTGTTTTAGTGTGGACAGAAATGATGTGAGAAGTGAAGCTTCAGGCCCAGTGCTACGGGCGGGGCGTGCTCCATGCGAGAATATCATCACAAGCCAGACTGGGGACCCCGGAAGGGAGACACTCGAGGGCACAAGCTGGCGGAGCATATGGCAGTCTGCAGGCGGCAGCGGGCTGCCGGGGGCTCGCATCACACCGCCATGCTTCCCTCGCACAGGCTGCTCAGCTTGCACACGGCTTAACTCGTCCAAAATGCTGACATGATACTTTCTTCTGAAACGTCTTTCTAGTTGACATTTTATTTCCAAATAGGTGCTCTGCACAAAGGAAGGGGGGGGGGCTGTGAAGCAGAGAGAGGCGACCAGAAGAGGGCGCTGTTTCCGGGAACCCACTCCCAGGTGCTCCCGAGGCTCTCGAAGGGGACACCGAAGGACCCCCTCCCGCCGCAGCAGCTGCGTCCTTCCGCCCCCAGGGCTGAGCGAGCGCAGCCAATGGCGTGCGAACAGAGTTAAGTGTGGCTTCACCGGTCACCTGGGTCTCATCCTGCTCCTCTGCGCTTTCAGAGCACTCCTGATCTGACCGACACACGGGGGAGGACGTGAGGCAGCCGACAGGACAAATCACGCTTCTTCCTCAGTTTTCTCAAGGAGGCAAATAAAATACTCCAATGAAATGCTATTAAAGCGTCTTGTTACTGTTGTCTATTTTTTTACAGTGACGGTAGTAAAAGCCTCTTAATGGAAGGCTGCGGTTCTCTCTTCAAGGGCAGATGCAAGGTGGGCGGATAATAGAAGGTGGGGTTGGGGGAGGTGAGAACTCCCGGGCTAGGGTGGCCACATTGACAGAAGAAAGAAGGCTGCCTTCCTGGGGCTGGTAAAAATTTAGGAATAAGCCATCTCTTCACCTGGATGTCTCCAAATGCCTCAGACATCTTATGGTGCTCACCCACCACACAAAAATCAACTGGATCTCCAGGGTCCCCAGATCTCAGAGAATGGCATGACCTTTCACCCTGCTTGCAAGACAAGACCCAAGGGCCATCTCTGGCTCTGCATCTCTGATCTTTCTACATCTGAAGCCAGGTTTCTCGACCTCAGCACTATTGACATTTGGAACCGGGTGAACTTTGTGGTTGGGGGAGGGGCTGTCCTGTGCATTGCAGGATATTTAGCAGCATCCTGGTCGCTACCTGTTAGATCCAGTAGCACCCCCTCTGCTCCCAGTCTCCAAGCCAGTTGTGACCACCAAAAGTTTCCAGACATTTCCAGGTGTCCCTTAGGGGGCACAACGGTTGTTGGTTTAGGGCCACTGATCTAAATGGACCATCGCCAAAGCTGCTGGCTTTGTCCCCTAAATCACTCCTGTATCTGTCTTCCTCTCCCCACTCTGTACCTGCCACTGGGTTTAAGCGATCTTTCTCTCACACCTGGACACCTGCTCCAGCCACTCTTCCTGCTCCAATCCATTCTTCAGACAGCAGCCCAGGTGATGATTCCCAGAATCTCAACTCCGCTTATATGGTCTCCTCACTGAAATTCCTTGATAGCTTTCCTATGCTCTGAGCTACGGGTGACTCCAGCCAGAGCTGAGCAGGCCCGCTGTGGGCTGCCTTGTCTGCTCCTCTCACACCACGCCCCTCCTCTGTCAGTCCCTGATGCCCAGGAAAGTTCCCGCTGCCTCCTCCTACTACACCATCCTCGCTCCTTCACCCATTTCAGCTTTTTGGGTCAAGGCTCAAAAGTCACTTCTCCAGGGTCCCAGGCTTCCCAGATGCCCTTGGGTCCAGGCTCACAGCTTGGACTGTTTGTCCTTCTTTCTTGGCTTTTACCATGCTCCTTAATTCCACATTTATTTGTGCCCTCATGTGATTAAGGCCTGCCTCCGCCATTGGACTCCATGATTTGCTGGGACCATGTAGGTTATGGCATCATCGTTTCCCCGGCACCAAGCACAGTGCTGAGCATGCAAACCTTTGTCGAAGGGATGGAACACATGGAGATGGCCTGATGGGGCGAAATTCAAGACAACAGTGGTCCTTGAACATGAAGCCACAGTTGTGCAGGATCAGAGGTCTTTCTTCCATTCCCTGTTTTTGTTGTGCTTTTCATTCATTTCTTCATTTCACGAGTCTTTTCTGAGTATCTACTATGTGCCAGATACAGGTGGGCACTGTGGATATTTCAGACAAGATACATGGCTGAGGGGCTGTGGTGGCCCCTGTCTAGTGGCACAAACAGCCTATTAATTACCAGGAAAGGGCCTTGCCGAGAGCTAGTGTGTTCTCTGAGGCCAGGGGAAGAGAAGCTAACACAACCTTCCCTCCACAACACTGTCTCCCCAGAAATCCAACTCCTATCCAGTAGGGTAGGAGCCTCTTAGAAGGGAAGAGCCACCTCAACATCTGCAGAGGTATACCTGGCTCTATACCTGGGTGTGGGTGCCTCCCTCTCATTATTCAGGGTTCAGCCCAAACCTCACCTCAGAGCAGCTTTCTGCGATCACCTCATCAAATATCACCCTTTCTCCCACCAACTACACTCTTTCCGGTTACTTCATGATATGTTCCTTAGAACATGTGTCATTTTCTGAACCTCTGTCCTTAAATACTAGTTTATGTTTGATTTTATATTGGCTCCCCAGCTAGAATGTGAGCTCTACACTTTCTTGCTCACCTCCACGACCAGTGCCTACAACAGCCCCTGGTGGATAGTTGGCACTGAATGAATGAATGAATGAATGAATGTACTCAAAGAAAGGGAGCCATCAAATCTCCCTGGGGAAGTTGAGGAAAGCTGCAGAAAGGAGGTGATACTTGAACTGGGTCTGGATGCAGTCGTTGGAGTTACCCTGGCAGACTAAGGGTGGGCAGGTAAGGAGGGATCACTTGGTATAAACATTGGTAAACTTGGAGGTGGCAGGAAGAGGGATTACAGGTAGAGTCTAAAGGATGGCCAAAGAGAGCCGCTAGGTGTCCTGGTGGTTTACAATCCACCTACAGCCCTGCCATCACTGTAATGAAACAGGCAACAGTAAAAGCTTTGAGGCTGGGGTGGATTGTGAACAGGCATGAAGGCCACCTCCAGGCATTGGGCCTTTTCCTCTGTGGACACTGCACACAGGGAGATGTCCTCGAGCATGAGAAAGATGGGGCTGGAGCTCTAATCCACAAATCCTCCAGTGGCCCAATAGAATGAAGCTAGTTATGGCAAAAATTAATGAATCTTTCCCTGGAGAGAGAGATATAATTTGTAAATATCTAATTTAGCACATCTACAAAAAATATATTTTTTCTTCTTCATTGACATCAGAAATCTTTAAAAATCCTTAACTCTTACTGTAAAGTCACTGGGCCAGTAGAACTGTGCTTGGAAGGTTTCCACGTCTTCCCACCCAAGGGTCATGTGGGATTTAACACTGAACAACTTCTAAGAAGGGCAAAGGAGCTGAAGGACTAATTAAGTCCCGATTGGGTAAAGAACATGAGCTTCTAACAGCAAGTCTGTGAGTTATTTTTAAGTACTCCCTGAAGGAGATGAACAGAATAAAATCTTCATCATTAAATGAATTCCAGTAAATGGAGTCTTCTAGTTAGTTTAAGAAAAGTCTCATTAACTAAGAGAATTACATATCCTATTATAAATTTGTCTTTCTTAATACCTGTGAGTGTAATGGCTGGTAAGGAGGAGAAAGACTAGCATTCCCTGGGCTCATACTGTGGCCAAACAGGTATTTTACATCTTTTAACCCTAGTTGAAAACTTTGAGTTGTTACTAATCCTCATTTTGCAGGTGAGGAAACAAGGGTAGTGAGAGTTAAACCCATTGCCAAGACCACACAACTGCAGATGGTCCCCAGCATACAATGGTTTGACTTACACAATTTTTTCACTTTATGATGGTATGAAAGAGATGCACATTCAGTAGAGACTGTACTTTGAATTTTAGCCTTTTCCTAGGCTAGTGGCATGTGGTATGACTCTCTCTCTTGATGCGGAGCCAAATCACCTAACACAAAGCACATTTCATAATAAAGTGTCAAATATCTCATGCAATTTTTTGAACGCTGTACTGAAAGTGTTCTGAGTATGTTGAAGGTAGGTTAGGCTACACTATGCTGTTTGGTGGGTTAGGTGTCTTACATGCATTTTCAACTTAAGCTATTTTAATGGGTTTGTCAGGATATAACTGCATCATAAGTTGAGGAACATCTGTAGTAATAGCAAAGCAGGGATTTGAATCTGAGTTCGAACCCAGAATATAACAGGGATTAAAATTATAGATGTAGGTGTCTTATACATGGGGTTCTGTTTAGGTCTTTAACACTCAACCCTATGTGACATTGGAGGTTCCTCAAAGCTGGAGGTTCCTCATCTGCAGTGTAGGGATCATAATAGTTCTCAACTCAGACGCATTGTGAGTAGAAGCATCATCTCTGCACGCAAAGCGCTTTGCATAGAGCCCCACACATGGAAACCACTGATACAGTTCATTTTCCTCAGTGCGGTAGTGGCTGGAAGGTCTCGGTCTTAGTCTGGGAGAGGCTCCACTTCCCTCTGCTCCAAACAGCTAGATAGTAAACGACAAAACTGAGTTCCCCCGGCATTCCAGCTGCTGGCCACATTAAATGTCATTGATGGGGTGGCTCAAAAATTGTGGTCTTGCCCATTGAAGCAACCTCAGGTCCCTTTTTTCTTTCTTTGAGCCAGGGTTTCTCTGTCTTGGCACTATTGACGTTTAAGGCTGGAAATTCTTTATGGTGGTGGGAGCTGGCCTGGGCGTGATGGAATGGATGTTCAGCGGCATCCCTGGCCTCTACCCGCTAGATGCCAGTAGCATATCATCTGTCCCACTGTGACAACCAAAATATGTCCCCAAACATTGTCAAATATCCCCTGGGGACACAATCACCCTCAGTTGAAAACCACTGACTTAGGTGAAAATTAACAGTGATTTATGAAGCGAAAGACCAAACCAGAGGTTGCCAGGATTCAAAGAAAGAGATCTCCCTTACTGGAATAGTTCACAGCACTTGCTAAATAGAGATGAATTCTCACTGGGGAATGAAGGCAGGGTAAGCAACAAATTATCATAGCCGGTGAGCTTGTCAGCCTTCTGCTACCAAATGCACCATGTTTTGTAGGTTGCTAATTTCCCATTAAAGCAGCCATGTCATTTAATAAGCATTCTGTCACTGGGTTCCGTAAGGTGGAATAAAAGCATGAGGACCTAGTGAAGTTCTTTTTAAAATTTTTTAATGAGGAGTGACAGCTATATTCAGTCACACAACATTTATTGAGCGTTTGCTATAAGAAATGTCACATACTAAGTCTCTGGCAGCATCGGGAAAAGATTGAAGACTTTTATGCTGGCCAAATCGCTGCATGGAAGGAATATTAACGAACTCAACCTATAGTTATTTAAAACCTACTATGTACCAAGCCACAAGCTAGACTTTGGGTAGAATGTGCTAAAAGAAATAAATATTGTTCCTGCATTCTTGTAGCTTAAGTAAAGCAGTTGTTCTTAAAGTGGAGTTCCTGGACTGGCGTATCAGCATCACCTGGTGTTATGGGTTGAATTTTGTCCTCGTAAAGAGCTTTGTTGAAGTCTTAACCCCCAGTGTCTCAGAATGTGACCTTATTTGGAAATGGAGTCTTTATAGAGGCAAACAAGACAAAAAGAGGCTATTTAGTGGGCCCTAATCCAATCCAATATGACTGGTGTTCTTACAAAAAGGGGAAACGAGGACACAGAGACGGACATGTGTAGAGGGAAGATGACGTGAAGACACACAGGGAGGATGCCGTGCAAAGAGAACTGGAATGATGCATGCAAGCCAAGGAACACCAGGGATCGCTGGCAAACACCAGAGGCGGGAAGAGGCAAGGAGGATTCTCTCCTGGAGCTTTCAGAGAGAGCACGGCCCTGCCAACACCTTGATTTCAGACATCTGGCCTCCAGAATTCTGTGAGAAAACATTTCTGGTGTTTTAAGCTACCTAGTTTGTGGTACTTTGTTATGGCAGCCTTAGGAAACTAATGCACCTGGACACTTGTTAGAAGTACCAATTCTTGGTCCCTACGCTAGACCTACTGCGTCAGGCACTGTGGTGAGGGGGGGACTCAGCAACCTGTGTCTTAACAACCCCCACGCCCATCCCAGGGATTCTGATGTGTACTGGAGCGTGAGAACTTCTGAGCTAGAGCTGTGGTTTGCAGCCCTGGCTGCACATCAGCTTCGCCTGGAACCTTAAACAAAAACAGTGTCTTAGAGATTCTGACAGGAATTCTGATAGGACGATTCTAGTGTGCAGCCAAGGCTGAGAACTATTGTTCTATGGTGACATCTCTCAAATGTCAGTATGTGTAGCTCAGCTGGGATGGCCTCACCCGGGGGTCTTGTTACAATGCAAATTCTGATTCAGTAGGACCAGTGTGGGGCCTGGGACTCTGCATTTCTAGCAATCTCTGGGGTGATGCCGTGCTAGCCCATGGCTGACCCTTTCAGGAGCAAGGGTCAGATAATACTAATACTAACTAACACCAAAATGGATAGTACTAATAGCTAATATTTACCGATTGCCTTCCAAATGCCAGGCACTAGCTAGGGAACGGAGTGTAACAACGGATAAGAAAGACAGGGTTCCTGACTCGTGGGGCTTGCGTGCTAAAGCTGTGATGAAAGTCCTGTCTAGGGCTCTGTGCTTTCCCATAGGAGAAGACCTTACTTTACCCGCAAAGAAACCTGATACAGTGGGGTTTTATATTAGGCAGAGCAACAGTAACTGCAGCAACAGATAAGCCACCATTTCTCAACAGCTTAACAAACGTTAATTTCCTCCAGGGTGCCCAACGTCATGGGCGAGTCGGGGACCCACACCCTTCTGTCCTGGGCTCTGCCTTCCTCTAGGTCCTTGTGGTCCTCAGTTCGCTGGTGGATGGGGAAAGAGAGTGAGGAGACATAGGAGTGGTCTGATAACTCATACCAAATTCCACTGTCTCCGCCACATGGCCCTGCCTAACTGCAAGCAGTATTGGAACATTCAGTCTAACTCTATGGCCAAGAGGAAAAGAAAACAGAATTTGGTAAACACACTGTCTCTACCACATGTCTTCAAAAGGATGACTAAGGTTGGCCAGGTGAAGGAGAGAGGGACTGGTGAGAATGAGAAGTACCAAGAATACACCACGAACGTTTGGTAAAGGATAATAAACTGATCAAATTTCCATAGCTTCTCTGTTACCATTTTCCTTACAGCAACGATTATGGTAATTCATCTAGATCTTGAATGCCTCACTAGTATGACTTGTTAAAACACTAAGAAAGAGTGTTGGGCACCTTCCTCATACTCAATAAGCACCGGGGTTCGACGTGTCTGGCTTTATTCTCATCATCCTTGGTCACCGCTGGACACTAACACAGGCCAGAGACTGAGCTGACAGCTGGGCTGAGAGTCCGAGACAAGCCTGGCTCATGACCTGGGGACAGAGCAGGAGGGAACATAATGCTTCACCCGGGAGCAGTCAAGGTGATGCCCAATCTCTGCATCTCTTCACAGTAGGCTCTGTGGTTGCCTTTACCAAATAAACTGGTGTCGTGATTTGACCGTGACACATACTTTTTGAAATTGGCCTTCACCAGGACAAACCACCTAAATTATCGCAGAGATTCAGAGCTGAGAGAATTGTACCTAAATTCAAGGAATAAACCCATAGGGAGATGAATCATGTAACGGAACATCAGGGAATTGCATGGAGGACGCCTAAATTATGCAGAAATCCTCTCTTTGATATTCCTAATAGAGGCTGCCAAGTTTATGACCGCCAGAGTCCTCCTTCAAATACCGAGCTAAAATCTTTTTTCCTGGAACCATCCCTGCTCTGGGGCCATGGGAAGCACAAGTTTTAATCTATAGGCATGACCTTGAACAAGCTACTTCATCTCTTTACGCTGCAGTTGCATCATCTATAAAATGGGAACAATTACAGTTCCTCCTTCACGGGGTTCTTGTGAGGACTACATGAGTGACTGGCACATAGGAAATACTCTGAAACCAGCAGCCAGGATTATCATTATTACTGATAGTGACACTTTAGAAAATGGCTCTCAGGCTCACCTCTGCCTTCGCCTGCTAGATTTCTCCTCTTATAATTTTTCAGTCCTTCCTTCTCTGAAAGTTCCCAGATTTTCACTTTCACTGGACTAGCATTTGTTCAATTGGGTTCTAAGAACACTAGATCCTCAAGGTGTTAGCAGGAGTTCCTTGAAAAACAAAGTTTTGGAGACACTTTGTATGACAGATGACTCCCTCAAAGATTTACAATATATCTTGGTATAATAAAAATTCTGAAAAATCCTCAAAATAGACAACTCTTTTATGGGTTCAAGTGCGTGCCCTGGTAGTTGAAATGTAAGTTGGCATGGTATTAATATTTGTGATGGGCAATTAGTCATGATCTAATAAAATTTTTTACAAAATTTTATATACCCTTCAATGAGGAGTTCCAGTTCTGGGTATCCAAGTTGGATGAACACTCGCACATGGATCGTTTCAGCTTAATATGTCTTTAAAGAGAGACTATACATTATCCCTGGACGAGCACCCCTTCCAACCTTATCTCATCTGCTACTGTGATAACTATGTCTTTCCTTTTGTGTCTACATCCAAATCGCTGATAAAAATGATCAGGAGAGCACTAAGTTGACACCATCTATACTTTTTCTGCATGGCCTTACATACTTCTCCAGCCCACTTCACTAACGAGGACATCCTACTCTCTGAGGATTGCATTCCTTCCTTAAAATATTGTCTCAAGTTTCACTCCATATTTTGACTATAAATTTGGGCTCAATCACCTGAGTGAAATCTCATAAAAGTCCTCTCAGTTGAGATTGCATTTTTTTTTTCTCCACTAGATCAACCGATCGTTGGTCTGCCTTAACTGGTCATCTCAGTCTCGGGATTCTGCTTGATCATCTGTGGAGGTGAGTAGAGTGTAACTGTCTCAGGTGACACTGCTGACTAACGCCTGGGAGACCGTGCAAACCAAAACAAATCTGAAGAGAAACAACCTAAAGATTCCCAGAAACAAATGCTTTTGTGCACAGTCCAGGCAACAAGAGTCAGAGCTTCCCAAGTCCCCTCCTAATCTTTATAAATGATTTTCTCCTGAGCCACTTGGCACATTTCCATTATGGCCTTCTGAATATGTATAGACACAGCAGGTAATTGAAGATTGCTGCAAGTGTCTGGCAAAAACATAGTGCGTATTCAACTTGTTTAGGAAACATCTTAATGACAAGCAAAGCAATTTATAGAGGACATATTTTTATAGCATGGTAACATCAACATTTATTATTTGGGCCATAACGGGGAAAGAAAACAGACTTCCCCCATTTAGACAACAAAATCAAATTCCTAGGAAGGCAACAGAGAAATAGGCACAATCTTGAATATAGTTATGGTATAAAATAATATTCTTTTAGAAATATGGTGGAAAACATGGGAAGAGTGGTATAATGGTCTGATCAGATATTCCAAAGATATAATTCCGGAGTACACTCCCTTCCAACGGGCTAAAATTTGATATTATAAAATTCAAGGCAATCTATCTACTATAGACTTATTTTGCCCCATAGAATGAGACTATATTAGGTAATAACTATAGGTAGCTATTCTTTGCAACTATTTTTTTTTTCTGCAGACTTAATAATGTCCAAGAAGCTTCTGCCGTAGAATACTAAAGGTTCTGAGAAATCTTGCAGTAATGAAACCTTATTTAGGTTAGCAAGGGTGTGGGCAAATGGTTACTTTCCCTTTTCTCTCTCTCTCTCTCCTTCATATTCCAATTCCCAAGAATTAAACAATCATATATCTACTGAATTCAGTTTCTAACACATTATATATTCAGGTTTCACCAATAAGGAAAAATCCTAGTATAGTATTCAAGCCGAACAAAGTACATTTCCCCTTTTAAGTTGCAGCCTAAAGTTCCTCACAGAGATTGCTATGGAAAGAAATACAGCAGGACAAATTGTCTTGTACAAACCAGCCAATTTATTGTCTCAGTTGACTTGAGAAAGTCATGCGAAATTGCTGTTTAGTTTTATCTACTTGCTCAACAAACACTTATTCTGTACCTGCTTTACAGACAGAGCACACTGCTGGGCCTTTGGAGATACGTCAGATGAAATGCCTGCCCCAAATCTATGGTTTCTATGTATTTCAATTTGATCTCAATTAAGCCATCACTTCTGCGAGTCATTCTTGTTACTCGAATCCCCACAGCTGCCATTCAAAAACGTTTGCACACCCTTAAAATTCCGCCTTTGCTCCCAATACCCTCTTTCTCAGCAAATGAGCCAGGCTTCTGTGTTACTGGGAAGATCAAGGACGTGCGACATGCGTTACCTCCGCTCCCCGCCTCAAATTTGGATGGCACCAGTCAAGAAGTGCTGGTGTCGTCCCGGCCACCTGGCCCTCTGCCACCTGTCCTATTCAGGCCATCACTAGTGCTGCAGCTTTTCTCTTCTAACAGCCCTCAGGGTGGCGCCCTTCTCTGCATCTCCACCATCAGGTCAGCACATGCCTTGTTATCTCTTGTTTGGGACAGTACAGTAGTCCCCTAAGTGCCATTTTTCTTATCTCCCTCTTTATCTCTCCTGAACATTCAAACCAGAATGATCTCTCCAAATTGCATGTCTGGATGTGTCTGCATATCACTTAGCACGCTTCGAGGGTTTCCCATTTCCATTAGGGTAAAGACAAAACCCAACAACACGGCCCACGTAGTCCTGCGAAGCCCAGCCCCTGCTGACCTCTCCGGCACTCAGGCTGTTCTGCCTCTCAGGGCTCAGTCCCATGGAACTTCCTTCGGTCTTTTTACTGGCCGTGCTCATAGGGGCCACAGGACCTTTGCTCACATTCTCCTCTCTTCCTATGTGTTCTTTCTGTCCCTTCTCACTCAGTTAATACCACCTTATGCTCTTGATTCACCCCAAGCATCACTTCCCCGAGGAGGCCTTCCAGGATTTCCTTAGCCGGGTCAACTCACCCTATCAAAGGCACTCTGGGACCATTGTCACCTTCCTCTTAGCTTGTATTACCTGGGTTTATATGCTTATTTGACTAATGCTGGTCTTTCCAACTAAACCGCAGGCTCCACGAAGACAATACCTGTTTAATTTTTGCTCATCTTTTGCATAGCAGCTAGCATACTGTTAGCCCATAGTATATACTCAAAAGATATTTATGGAATGAATTTCTTTTCTTTTCCTTTTTTTTTTTTTTTTTTTGAGACAGAGTCTTGCTCTGTCACCCTGGCTAGAGTGCAGTGGTGTCATCACAGCTCAATGCAATCTCAAACTCCTGGGCTCAAGTGATCCTACCCCCTCAGCCTTCCAGAGTGCTGAGATTATAAGCGTGCATCATCATGCCTGGCCCAGAATGAATTTCTTAGTGCTTCATAATGCCACATGCCATATACCACCATGGCTATTCCCGGGTGCTTATGCAAATACTTTCCTGGGTGAAATTCTTTCACTGATTTCTTCAGAGAGAGTGAGTCGAAGCCAGGGTGGTTGTTTCTATGTGTGTTTGTATTTTTAGCTGTTCCACACACTTACTGTTTGTCAAGCACTGTCCTGAGTTCATTCACTCATTTGATCCTCATGGCACTTTAAGAGATGGACACCATCATATGCCCACTTTATAACTGGGCAAACTGAGGCCTAAATGTTCATTAACTTGTCCAGGATTACACAGTTGGCTCCACATTATATTCCCAGCACCATGCACGGTACCCGCCACTTGCTAAGAGCTTCATATATACTTGTGGGACCAATGGCTGAATAAATGAATAAAGTAGCAAGGCTGGCCCACTGCAAGTCACAGATCCCTAAACACTTTTTTGAGTCTGTCGATTTCTTTTGGTCTTCGCTGTCACACACTAACCTATACCTGGGCCGCCTCTCACCAGAACTGTCACGACAGCTTCCTAACTTCTCCCTGAATCCACAATTCTTTCTCCCGACTTTGCCCACCTACTCTGTGGCCATAGCACCTTCTAAAATGCCAATCAGACTGTCACCCCTTTCCTTGAAACTCTTTAGTGGCTTCTCTTTGCCCTTTGGATACTGATTCAAGTCCTTAATTTGGCTGATAAAAATCTCTTTCCAGCCTTGTCTCTCTTTTGTTCCTGCACATACCAGGCTTCTTCCTGCCTCAGGACCTTTGCACATGCAGTGCCTGCTGCTGGAGCACTCTTTACCCTCTGGTCTACCAGTTAACTCTTTTGGATCTTCAGGTCACATTGTAGGTGGCAGACTGAATAACGATCCCAGCAATATCCAGGTCCGAATAAACCCTGGGATCCATGAATGTTACCTTACACAGCCAGAAGGGGCTCTACAGATGTGATTAAATTAAGGACCTTGACCAATCTGCATTCCATCTGGGCTGTTGCATTCTTCATATTGTCCTATAATATTATCCTGTACATTGACATTTGTGTGAAAACACTTGATCATTATCAATAAAGTCATAGATTTGGTGATCCAGTTGTACATATATGTACTTTTGCTAATTCATATTTAAGTAAGTATAACTACCTGCGAATGCATGTTCATGGCAGCACTATTCACAATAGCCGAAAGGTAGAAACAGTTCCGATGTCCACACGGGGAAGAATGGACGAACGCAATGTGGTCTATCCATGGCGTGGAATGTTGTTCAGCCATATCAAGGAACGGAGTGCTAATACAGGCATGACACGCACCACAGGTATCAGTGAAATGCTACTATGTATCTCACACACATGATAAGTGACAGAAGCCAGTCACAAGAGACCACACTGTATGATTCCATTTATGGGGAACACCCAGAATAGGCAAATCCACAGGGATAGAAAGTAGGTTAATGGTTCCCAGGGACGGGGTAGGGAATGGGGAACAACTGCTTAGTGGGATGGGCTTTTCTTTAGGGGCGATGAAAACAGAGATAGAGGTGGTGCTTACATGACATTGTCACTGCACTAAACGTCACTGAATTGTTTACTGTGAAATGGTTAATTTTCATGTCATGTGGATTTTACCATGACAAAAAATGTAAAAATAAGTGCAACTCCTTTTTTTAAAAAAAAGCTAATAATGTAAATAACACTTGAATCCTCACAACTTCCGTCCTTCCGCTGCCTCCTCATTTTGAGTCCTTCACTTCGATGCCCACGAGTCATTACGAGTGCTGAGAAACCTGCCAATTCTACCTGTATATACCTGACTTCCTGTCTGCTGGCTTCAGGCAGGGCCCTGCCACCTGGGCAGGAGGCGGCGAAGGGTGTGGGAGCCCCATCCGATCTTGTCTTTGGGGGATACCCTGTAGAAAAGGTTCGCCTCTGGGCATCTCAGTATTTATCTGCAGCTCAGCAGTGAGTCGGGAGTCACACCGAATCAAGCTTTTCTGAGCACGTTTAAATGCAATAAACACCAACATAAAGCAGGACATCACATCAAGGGGAGTTTTTCTACGTTTGCCCTTCTCTGGCACGACACTGACTGCTGTCATCTGCGGGTCTTCTCGTGTAAGAGCGAGTTGAGATGGAGTTGAGCATCCTGCTCTCCTCTTCCTAAGTAAGAGCTGACACTGAGGTAGACACTAATAGAAGCAGGCAGAAAAGAACAATAATTGGGATCCTTTTAGCAATGCCTGATGCTCTGCATGCCGACAACCGCAGTTAGCTTCTCCGACAGAGAGCTCTGTCACCACGGGTTTGTGATAGAAACAGCTGGTGGCTGAGGGACTGGGAACTAACAAGCCACACTACTCAGATGCAGGGGAGGCCCCTGGCTGTCCCCTGTGGCACTGCTGAATTCCATCTGCCGGGGGGTTGGCACAATGCACAGCTTGTAACACGTACCGGTGGGACTCACATGGCTTAATGGGACAGAACCTCTATTGCCAGGGAGAGCGGGAGACGACCACAGCTATTCAGGCAGATGGTCAGCGAGAACTTGTGAAGCATCGAGTGCTGCCAGGCTTCGTGCAAGGTGCTGCCGAGAGAGCTGCATGGTGCTGCCATGGTGAACGCGGAGCTGACAGTCTATCTAGAGAGAGCAGCAGCCCTTCGTTCGTTCAGCAAATATTTACAGAGGAGCTAGTATGTGGCAGCACTAAGCTGGACACTCTGGACGCAGCAGCAAACAGCAAGGATACGGCCTCTGAAAAGCTCACTGTCCCTCTGGGAAGACAAATATTCATTTATCCAATGACCTTTTACTAAGGACCTAGCATGTTCCAAGCACTGGTTCTAGGTGCTGGGCATTAAACGGATAATCACAGTGTAATGAG